>CP092090.1:18191067-18326067 GCA_029203775.1 Neoneuromus ignobilis
GTTATTATTTATGCTTAGACACATACACACGCTTATTTAATTCATTTTATATGTAGTAAATTGTTTGAAAAGGTCGAAACCGAAGTTCATTTTATATAATTTAAATTATTTTTTATTAAATGAATAATAAAGGCATTTTTTATATTTATTAAAAATATTTTTTTTCTAAATTAAATCATTTAGTTTTAGAAGATACAATTAAGTCAGATTTTATAATTTAGGGTTCGTTTAGATGACATTGGCATCAAAATATATATCAGTTAAGTGATTAGTAAAATATTTGATTAGAAATTAATTAATGTACAGAAAATAAAATTATTCAAAATTTAAAACTAATTAAGGTAACTTGAAAAAATTTATAATCAAATTGTGTTTCTACCTCTAAATTATTTTTTAATTACTCACTGATTGTTGAAAATTTCACAAAAACAGAAAAAAATCTTTTCATTACATCTTATTTTTTCTCTAACCTGCAACTAAAAATACTTTAAATTTGTTTTTTATTGCTTTTAGTTTTTGTGTTTAGTATTATGCATATTCGATATTAACATACTTGTTTTAAATTCTAAGAATTGTATTTTTAAAAATTATATTTTAAACTTCGATTTTTAATTTTATTTTTCGATTAATTCAAATTCAAATCTATAAACTGTTTTCTAACAGAACTAGGAGAATGAACGAGTTTGACAAAAGATATTTTCAAATCACATATTAAAATGAAATTTCATTTTTTTATTAGTAAATTATTATTCAACACTAGATTGTTTTACAAGTATTAAAGTAATCTTTTATATAAATATTTATTTACTTTTTCTCTAATGTGTATTTCAATTTGTACGTCATTGTTTCAAAATGCGATATTATAAAATATATCTCATTTTGTAATAAAATATATATTTTTTTTTTAAAAAAATGACACCTTTTTTGTTTATTTTTGAACCTATTTCTCTTTTACTGGCCATGCTATTGATTATTGTATTCTTGTAAAGGTAAATAAAATTAAAAAAAATGACATTCATTAATTTGTATGAAATGATTTATGTTACAAATGTATTTTGTAATAGTTTGTATATCGAGTAAAATGTAATTAAATTTTATTAAAATATGTTAATTTTGTTATCAAAATACTTTTATAATATTATAGTAATATTAAATTGAGTAATATCATTTTTTTGAACAAATCAATATAGTATTATTTTTATGTATTAGTTTTTTAATAATTTTTGAAAAAGATTTCTCTTCATAAATAAATCATTTTCGTATATTTAACAATTCCTCACCATCAAAATGCTTTTTAGTGAATAAAGTAAACAATAACTTATTAGCGAATTTTTTTATAAAACCTGTGATGTTTTAAAGTGAGTACTTCATTTGCATATAGTAAATTATCTGCAGTACTAAATCAGTACAATGTCCTATTTGTAACGAGATAGTATTAATTTGAATAAATTAAAATAAATATGAATAAAAGTAACAGAATATTCAAAAGCATTAAATAATTTTGTCTGCACAAGTTCTGTTTATAAAGAGACAATTACACAACCAGTTTGTTTCCTACCTTACAAATACCATTCTCACTTATCAGTATATCGGAACTCGCACATAAATTGTGAACAAGACATTGCTGTGCCTGAAACATTTCTTCCTCATATTTAAATCCCTCATGTAAATGTATAAAACATTTAGAAATCATAATATAATAGACAACTTGCATACACATACATATATCAACCAGCGGGTATATCATAATAGAGAAATATCTCAACTAATTTAAATACTTTTTAAGTATTACAAGGAGTCCAACTGCGTATTGATAAAAATACCTTTTTTTGTTGATAAAATTGTATTGAATGGTATTGAATTGAATGAGAATTGAATGGATTGCGATAAGAAGTACGCACAATCAGTACTTGTTTGTCTTTTCATAGCTTTGTTCTTTTAATTAAAAAATAGAATTGAATGACAGATTCATATAGAATATTCGAATAGGAATCGAACTAACAGTGTCGAGAAAGAAATTTCTGTTTTATTTTTATGCTTTTAAATGATATTTAACACGTTTAATTAACTTAGTAGGTGAGTAATACTAATGATGCTATAGTTAATATGTTTTGAAATTGCAAGTAACTTTATATGGTAAAATTGACTTTTTAATATGCTTTAGTTTCTGTATAGAATTTTCAAATATATCATTTATCTCTCTCTCTCTCTCTCTCTCTCTCTCTCTCTCTGTGTGTGTGTGTGTGTGTGTGTGTGTGTGTAATAATAATAATAATCAGCCTTTTTCTAACTACAGATCCAAGGAGGGGCTTCTCTAAAAGTATTTCAGTTCAAACAATTCAAAGCTTTTCTGTTTCATTTTATATTAATAATTTTTCTTGTATCTTTATTCCATTTATTCATGGATCTGTTTTTTTTTTTTTAAATAATATTTCTGGGTTCTCAGTTAATAATTTCTGTTGTCCATCGATAATATTTTCTTGCTATATGCCCATTTCTATTTTAAGCTTCACTTTTATTGTAAGAATTTTATTTTTTTTTCTTTCAAATCTATACGTTTCTTCTTTTTGCTTCTACACTTGAATGTTTTTAGTCATTAATTGTTTTTAGTCATTATTTCTAACATCCATATTTTCTTACTTCTTTATGTTTTCTGAACTCACTTAATTATTCTGTCATTTAAGATCTATGTTTGATTATTATAAATGACAAAAAATAGGATTCATTGATCGAAAACTTTTTTTTTACAAACAAAGGAATATTCGAAGTGTAGATATATCGATAATTGAGTATTCTTTAACATAGGCATTTATTCAGGTTGACACCAACCCAATTTTTGCTTTCCTGTTCACTTTATCTATAAATGTTTGTTATGTTAATGAGTTGCCCTAAATTTTTTGATTTATATTATATATATATATATATATATATATATATATATATATATATATATATACCGACTGGGTAGCACAGTGGTTTGCATCACCGCATGTCATGCGGGAGATTGCGTTCGAATCCCAGTCGGAGAGTCCCTCATTTTTCGAGGGTTGAGTATTTTGAAGGCCGACAACCTCATCTTGTAAAAAAATAACTGTCGAGAAGGGAGTAAACCCCGAATAAAAAAATCTTCACCAATGCGCCTGGTCAGCGTGGTGAATATGACCAAATACCAGTGAATGGTAGCATTCATTGAGCCTCTCGTCCAGTAGTGGATTGATATGGGCTTTATGATGTGATGATATATATATATATATATATATATATATATATATATATATATATATGTATATATATGTATATAATATCATCAGTCTTTCTTTATCCACTGCTGGAATAAAGACCTATCTAAAAATTTTCAATTTCGATCGATCCAAAATATTCCTTTTTCAGTTCATTCTTATGAATTTCCTAATATCTCTGTCTCATTTGTCCATGGATCTTTTTTGGACCTTATTATATATTGAGGTTTTCAATCAATGAAGTATAGTGGAATTAAGATAGCAAAGAATCTTGGTAAAAACATTGAAAAAGAACCAGTGACATTAGATGAGGTTTTCACTCAGTAGTAGATTGATATAGGCTTTTAAGATGATGATAATAATGATTTGTATGTATGTATATATATATATATATATATATATATATATATATATATATATATACACACACATAAACACACACACACATAAACACACACACACATAAACACACACACACACACACTGTCGCACATAAGTCATGGCACACATGGGTAACATAAGCAATTTATTGATTTAATTCAATGAAGTCGTTAAATTAAAAAAATATATTTAATTGAAAATAAATATAATGAATATTATATAATGAATAAATTTAATGAATATTGTATTTATTTTCAATTAAATATATTTTTTTAATTTAACGACTTCATTGAATTAAATCAATAAATTGCTTATGTTACCCATGTGTGCCATGACTTATGTCCAACAGTGTATATATATGTAGTTATGTATGTATACACTAAAATATGAAAAATAATTATTTTATATCTTTAAGGTGGAAAGAATTTAATAAATACGTATGTAAATTTCGATTACAAATAATGTTGAAAATATAAAACGAGAATAAAAAACTAAAAATAAAAAAGCAGAAATTATATTATTCTGTTAAATGTGAAAATATTATATTGAAAATGCTAAAATTAAATTAAATTAAAAATATAGGTTTTTAATTTAAAATTTCATATATCATTTATGATAAATAAAACTACTATGGTTAATTTACTACTCGACTAGAAAAATAGACAATTTTTTTGCATATGTAATTTTATTAAAATTATCAATTTGTGCAAAAAATGTGAAATAAATTAAGAACATGCGAAATATATTTATATTACATTTTTAAGCTTATCAATTATTCAAATTCCGAGCTGTTATTCGACCTTTTTTCATTCCATAAATTATAAAGTACATTTTTAAATTAGTATTTTTGTACTAATTAGTATTTTTAATCCAGTTTATGTCATTTGATTAATGACTGATCTCTGTACGTAGGCGAAATTGTGTAGGCGATGAAGAAATGTTAAAATATGTATAAAAATTTGTATTATAATACAACCATCGGATTTTATTCACAAAGCTGTTAAAGTTTTACGAAATTCACATCCGTATTATAAGTGGGTATATAAAAGTGTATTCGTCTTTATGTTAAATTGAAACAAACATTTTGGCCCGCTTCTTGTTTATATTTGTATGTAGATCTCAGGTCAACAGCGGATAAGTACCTTCCGTGTGCATTTAGTCAAAAATGGAAATAAATCAGGCCCTTTGTCGTAGTAACGATAACGAAAATAGAATTTTGGCCGAGAGCGGCTTAAATCTGGCCATGTAGAGAGAAAATGCCGCGAGCTGTGCGTGGGCGGCGTCGGGTTCAACATGCGGAATGCAAGTATCCCGTCGGTTTTATTTTTCATGACGACAGAGTGGAGTGCTGATTACGTTGTGTTTGAATTATACGTCCTCTGATACCTCCTTAATGTAAAAGTATGGTAGAACGTAAATCCTTATACGTGCTTTTACTTTCTGGTATTAAATATCTTTAGGGCACTCTTTCACGTTTTGTAAAACATGAATTTTATATGTTGTACTTTATATACATTTTGTATAAAAACTTGTTTCAAGGTTTGAAATATATAAATTCGACCGTACGAATACATTTGTAAACGGTGTGAAAACTATTATTAACGCTGTGGAATTCTAATTACAATGGATTAATTTTCAACTCGGCAGTTTAATAAAATAATAAAGATATTAAGTCTTTATAAATAAGTGTTGGCTCAGATTTTAAAAATTCCTCCGATATGAAAGGAAAATCGATATTTATTTTTTATAAATTCAATCTGTTTGATCGTTCAATAGAATTTTCATTTAAAATCCTATTAAATATTTTTATAAATGAAAACATCTAATTTACACATGATTACATTTTCTCGTTATTATTTATTAGTTTTATAAATATTCCATATTTTTATTTAAAAATACATAAATATTTATATTTGTTGCTGATTCATTTTCAATATATTTTTAGCTATTTTCTTTTATATTTGCAAACAGAAAAATGTATAATTAAATAAATATTTATTTCAATGATTAATTTCAGCTTTAGATTCGTTATTTTCTTAGAAATTTCGTATTGATTATAATTTTTATAAACAAGTGTTTTACAAAATTTATAGATATTTTTTTGTTTGCATATTTTTCTACATTTGTTCTTTAAACAGTTTATTTTCATTTATAATTGCGTTTCTATATTTTTTATAAATATTATTTTATGATTTTTTTTCATTTTTTTAACATTTCGTGTTTGCAAGGTCTATTTTTGGTGATTATCTGTTCATGTCTCATGAGTGGTATTCCACGTTGTTAAACCTAGTAATTTTTTTGAATACTTATATACGAGGTGTGATCAAAAAATAAGGTGAATTTTTATTTTTTTTTCAAAGAATATTTATTTATTCATCAATTTTTATTTTGTCCCCTTCAAAGTAATTCCCCTCGGATATAATGCACTTGTGCCAACACTTTTTTCAATCCTCAAAGCATTTCAAAAAATCATTTTTTGTGATCTTGTTCAGCTCCTCTTTCGATGCCGTCTTTATTTCCTCAATCGTTGCAAAATGCCGTCTTTTCATGGGCCTCTTCAGTTTCGGGAATAAGAAGAAGTCACAGGGGGCCAGGTCTGGGGAATACGGTGCCTGCGGCATCATTAGTGTGTTGGTTTTAGCCAAAAATTCGCGCACAAGCAACGATGTGCGAGCAGGGGCGTTATCATGGTGCAAAAGCCAATTTTTGTTCTTCCACAAATTCGGACGTTTCTGGCGGATTGCTTCGCGCAAATTGCGCATAACTTGCAGGTAATATTCCTTATTTACTGCTCTACCCTGTGGCAAGAACTCATGATGCACCACGCCCCTGCAATCAAAGAAAAATGTAAGCAAAACCTTCACATTTGATCGAACTTGGCGTGCTTTTTTTGGTCTTGGTGATCCGGAATGCCTCCACTGGGACGATTGAGTCTTAGTTTCGACGTCATAACCGTATACCCATGTTTCGTCACCTGTTATGACCCTGTCGAGTAAATCTGGGTCGTCGTTGACGTCATTCAATAGCTCTTGGGCGATGCTCATGCGACGGTTCTTTTGGTCGAAATCGAGCAATTTCGGAACAAACTTCGCTGACACACGTCTCATGTCTAAAACACCCGTTAAAATTGATTGGCACGAACCAAACGAGATGCCAATATCATCAGCAATTTCTCTAATGTTAATTCGACGATTCCTCAACACTATTTTCTTCACTTCTTCAACGTTCTCATCAGTTTTTGACGTGCTGGGGCGTCCAGAACGAGGTTCGTCGTTGGTGTCTTCTCGGCCTTCTTGGAAGAGTTTATACCACTTGTAACCATTTTTTTGGCTTAAAGTAGACTCATCGTATGCCACTTTCAACATTTCAAGTGTTTTGGAGCACTTGATTCCATTTTTCACACAAAATTTAATGCAAACTCTTTGATCCATGATTTTCGACAGCGGAAAATCGTAGAGCCTGCAAAACACTTCTAACTTTTATGCCTCTCACCAACAAACTAAACATGCTACATAGCTGAAATTTGGAACATATATTCGAGACGAGTGTACCAACATAACCAAATAAAAAAATCAAAGATTGAACGGATGTAGCCCGCTAAATTTCAAAATTCACCTTACTTTTTGATCACACCTCGTATATAAATATATTTATTTTATTTCCATTAAGTAATTTAATAGTTAATATTTACTGTATATTTATTTATACAGTTTTGATTCTAGTACTTCAAAGGACATTAATCATATTGACGATTCTTTATTTCATATAATACTAAAAAATCTGTGTTGATAAATTGATATTTGGCAAACTTCGTAAAGTGTAATGTCACTTTTTGTCGCAACATTATTTTTAATGCTAAGCTATATATTACCTGTTCCTTCGTCTTGGACACACCTGGATCGAAAACAAGGTTAAAAAGGAATGAGGATCGTTATTCTGATAGGCCGTTTAAAAATACCATTTTAATTTATTTACATAGAAATGAAATGATTTGGAAAATTCTGTAATAAATCTTAAATTTAAAATGTTATGATGTTCAAGTTATTTTAGTTATTAAGTTCAGAAATAACCTGTATATTTCTGTATTTATACATAGAGAAAAATTATATTTTTATGAATGAATTTCGTTGATAAAAATTAGACGTATGAATTATTCGAAGAAAACATACACGAATGGAATCTAAATGCCGAAGTTAATGTGTTTCATGTTATCGTGTAAATACTGCGTAAGTCAGTTTTAAATTAGTTGGATATTTTATTGAATTGAGAAAACATAACCCGCAGATAATTACTTCAATTTCATGAACGAGCTGTTCTATCAAACTGAATTACACACATAAAGCGTGCATCGACGCATCGAGAGTATCGAGAATAGTTGATTGTATCCTTGTCAGTTGCGTCGAGTTCAATTTACGGATGTTCAAACGCTCGCAGGAGGAGTTCAAATTAAATTTATGGAGCAGAAAGGTTAGTTCACCAGCACATGGCCAACGTTTACGATGGCTGAACAAAAGATGGCCAGCGGTGGCTTCTCAGCGCTTTATATCCAGTTAGAAAATCATTCTATCAAGCGTAACATATTGCATCTAACTTTTTGAAAGTAATTAGTCGAGTTTAGAATGTTTATGTTCGGGCCAAATTGACGATCTTGTGTAATCTCTCCGCGAAGTTTCTTTTTGCACCGCGTTGCGACTAAAGTGCTCCTCTTAATTATTAACGATATTCGTGTTTTGAAATTTTAAATTTGTTTTCCTATACTGGATTTTTTCTTCAAACACGAGTCCATATTAACATACTTTTTTGATACTAAAAAAAGAACTTGCAAGATTAACGATCGAGCTTGATTATTAGAGCATATTTAATTGATTAATAAATATTGTCATAATATATAAATATTTTTCTTTGAAGTACTTTATTCAAACCCTCTCTCTCTCTCTCTCTCTATATATATATATATATATATATATATATATATATATATATATATATATATATATATATATAATATGAAAGGCGTGTTGTGTATACATGCGTTAATTATATTCAATGTTTTGTATCTGGTTTTTTATTTAATTTATGTAATATTCTAAATACATGACTGTTGAAAAGTAGACTAGTCGTAAAATTGATATAAATATATACATAATAAAAAAATGCATTTTTTTTATTTAATATGTATTAATAAATATGTAATTTATTTTTGCGGATGATTTATTTTTTCTTCTGATTTATTTTTGAAGCAATTAATGATTTTAAATATATAGGGTCATCCAAATGTAACTCCTAAATTTGTGTTTCATTAAAAAGAAACTATACACATGTTTCTTTATACACCACTCTATACACATGTTTCTTTTGAATAAAACACAAATTTAGGCGTGACATTTGGATGACCCTATATAATGAATGAAAATACTTGTTTGTTTTTAGTGAAATTTTTAATTATTGTTTAATGGGAGGAAATAAAATTAATATTCTGTTAAATATTATGAAGTATTGAGCTGTTATTAAAAAGTTGTGCATTTTAATTTGTTTTAATATTTCTAATTCAATAATAAAAATAGTGCGATAGAAAAAATCACATAAGAAAATTTAGAAATAAGGAAAAAGCGATATTATTTGAGTTTTTAGAAATAATTCATTTCGTGAATTGTTTTTATGGATAATTTAAATCAAGAATATTTTTTATTTCTTTTATGGAAATATTTACCTTAGGAAAAAAATATAAATGCTGTTAAGAAAATATTCAGCAAATGTTTTTATTTTTATAATAAAAAGTAACGTTTTATAAGATCAAATTTAAATTAAAAATGAATCGGGTTTAAGACTAACAAAGATAATTTGTAGAAAATGTTCAACATAAGTAAGTTATCTCTCCAATATCACAAAAGTATTCAATAATTTATTATATTTCATTTTATTTGTTTATAAAATGGTGAATAAATAAAATAAACATAAAGTAATTATTGAACATTTTTATAATAATTCGTGGTGTTGGGGTGATAATTCATTTATGTTAAAATATTTTTGCAATAGTATCAAAATAAATAAGTTTAATATTTAATTTGATTTTAATTAAATATTAATTTATTTATATTACCAATCTCTTATCACTTTTAATTATATTATAAAAATATTTGAGGTTTTATAATAAAAACATTTTTATTAAAAGTTGTTACAAAATATTTATATAAATGAAAAATCTTTTACCAAAAATATATTTTTTGTTATTATGTACTGATTTTATAAATATTTCATATTTTTATTTCTCAATAATTCATTTATTACATTTTATTAGATACTTATCAGTAAATCCGGAAATTGGAAAAAAATTTGACACAAATTATATAATCTTTTACATAGCTTATAAATGATTTTCACTCTTCTTAAAAAAACTGTTCAAAGACATTAGTTTCAATCTGGCAACATCTGATTCTTACCTCTTACTCGCCCCATTGAGTTTCAATTAGATTTATATTGAATGCTGAAGTGATAGCAGCAATGTCTTCAAACATCTATTCATCACTCTTTTATTTTGCTGTCATTGATGTACGTTTGTAATCAATCATTTTAGTACAATTTAATAAATTTAAAATTTTATTCCGTATGCCGTGTTACTCTTTTTTATCAAAATATCAATCCATTAATTTCTTTTAGTCAATACAAATTATTTAATACATTTTTTTGTAATTTTATATAAGAATGTAATTTTATACTACGATATTTTTTTATTATTTAAAGTAATTCGATCTGTTTATTGTTTTTACCATAATTAATTAATAATTTCATTAAACTTGAAATAGTTCTGCAATAACTTGAATTCCTTTTTTTTCAATCATATATAGTATTTATCAAATAATAAATCACACTTGTGAGATGGAACAAAAAAAAACGATTCGTGAATCACTCTTTTACTGGAGGGTTGAACTGTATCAATGTTGTACAGTCATGCCAGTTCTGGTGTGTTCATCTATCCCCAGGTGATTATTGAAAAGGGGGGAATTTTCTCCGAGAGAACTAAAAAGAAATGTTTTTCGCGATCTTACGGGAAAATAGTGGGAGGAGAAATTACCAAAGTCGTTTAGCAATCTCCGGTGTTCATCCACATCATGTTTCACTGTATACACACACACACATGTATATATATATATATATATATATATATATATATACACACACATGTGTGTGTGTAAAAGATGTGGATGTTTTAGAGAAGAAATGTGCTTGAACGTGAAACGATGGTGTCTTGCTGAGAACGAAGTACCATATATCGTAGGTTTAGTGCTAAATGTGTGGGAATGATACGGTTCCGTCATTTTTTTTTGGCTACGTCACGTTTTTTCTCTCGTGCATAAATATTTAATTTTAGAATAAGATTAAAGATCTTTTAAGAGTGTATGATCTAGGTACGATATGTTAAAATATTTATTTCGGACTAGTTTGCACGCGTTTCCTCAAAGAACACTTGTGACATTTGTAATAGAATTAAAGTCAAATGTGGGTCGTATGTAATGAATAGTAAACATTTATATATTCCTAATTAATATTTCTGTTTCAATTTGTATATCTGTATTTTATTGATGATCTCATCTGTGTAACAAATGTTTTTAGCAGTGTTAGAATTAGAAAATCTGTAGCTTTTTATTTAAATTGAGTGAAATAAAAGTTCAAGGTATTGCAGAGAAAACGGAATGGAATAAATATTGATTTATTCATGTACATTAGTTTTAAATACACGATTTTGATATTATTTTTTAAAAAAATAAATGTATTGTGTGAAAATGTATAAAAGTTATAAATCATTTTTAGAAAAAAAATTGTTGTTTGTGCTTTTTTATTTCAACTGTGTTTGTTATCTTTGTGTTTGTCATATGTCAGATAGTGTGAATTATGATAAATTCAGTTTAAAACGTTGTGATGGAAAGAGATAATAAAATATTTAAATTTAATTGATAAATTAAAATCTGATTATTATTATCAACTATTTTGTAGTTATATTTTTTTTATTACTGTGGAAAATATTTTAATGAATTTTGAAATGAGATTTTTTTACAGAAAAATAAAATTCTCTCTCTCTCTCTCTCTCTCTCTCTCTCTATATATATATATATCATTATTAAAACTTTTATTATCTCACTACTAGACGAAAGTCTCATGAATGTCATTGGCTCTTCATAAATGTTTTCCCAAGATTCTTTCTTGTTTCTGTTTTTTCCAGATTCTCATTTCCTGTTCGCCCTCATTCAACCCTCACCTCCATAATACTTTATAATATTAATTCCCCCATTTTAGATAAGGTATTCTCTTGGGTTTCTCTTTGTCTTTTGATCGCCACTATATAAGGTTTTTTGTCCTTATTGTCTTTTCTTCTCGCTTTGTGTCCTGCCCATGTTTTATTCATCAATTTTATTTGTTCTATATTATATCAGTTACTCTTGTCTTATCCATTTAAAGGTTTTCTAATCATGTTTAGAAATTATGAACATATATATATATATATATATATATATATATAATCCAGTAAGTTTGATAAATTGGTGATTATACAGTAATTGTACTGTGAATGTATTATTAGTAATTATACATAATTATCACCAGGATAGGAGATTATGATAAATCATTTTCAATTTATCAGTAATGTCAGGTCTCATGACTTGAAATGTGATGAAAATGGTTATGTTTATTTTTTGCAATGTAATTATAGTAATAAATGAAATATTTTTTTAAAATAAATTAATGAAATTATAAATGTATTTTTTTAATTCGAAAAACAGAACCTCACAAAACTATTTATTTATTATAAAATATTGTGATATTTGATATACATATATCTTAATTTAATCTGCTTTTTTCAAAAGAATATTTGTTAGTCTTAATGACAGAGAGATGGAATTATTTGTGCAGGAATTTTTAAAATATACTTGCTTATCTAATTTTATAAAGAATTTAAAAATATTATAATTACTAATATTGTTGACAGTTTTGCATAATCATTAATTATTCATAATAAATAATTTACTTTATCTTAATTTATATATACGAAGGTCGTTTGATAAGTATGGTAAATTTATTTATTGTTTAATTTAATTAATTAATTTAATTTTTCAATTTAGTTTTTCTTACTTTTTTATCATACTTATCAAATGATCCTCGAATATATATATATATATATATATATATATATATATATGTCATCCAAATGTGACGCCTAGATTTGTGTTTTATTAAAAAGAAACTATATACATGTTTCTCCATACACCACCCCATATACATGTTTCTTTTTAATAAAACATAAATCTAGTCGTCACATTTGGATGACCCTATATATAGTATTGATTGGTTTTTCTTAGTGAATATTTATTTGCAATGTTGGATTTTATAAGAAATTATATTTTTAATGAAAAATGTAGTTAAAATGAAGATTTTTATTTTTTATTGTTGTAAATGAGTTATAATTAAAAAGTAAAATTTACTATAAAATTATTCATCTACTATAAAGTTATTATAACATTTCATATATATATATTATTTTTTTGTGATGAAAAATAAATTATAAAAATATCAACTAATGCGAAAATCTGCTCAATTTATTATTTAATTTTCGTATAATTTCAGATTTGATGGTCTGTTTATGGTTTCATTAAATATATAGTGTTTGTATTCGCCCTTGCTAATCTTTACCAGCAAATTTCAATTAATATCTGCGGTGTGAAGTACTTTCTCTTCGATTAGGGGCTCTATATGAATGGAAGAGAGATTACGGGTATTGCAGGATACAGGAGGGTAGTGTAGGGATAATTTAGTAGTGTTAGGCAATTATGACTCATTTTACAGGGTTGTTCCGGTGACTTGAAACATATATTAAGTACTGCAAGAGAGATTATGAATTTATGTTGTGGACGCGATGGTTAATTTTCTGATATATTAATAAAGTGTGTTTCATGATTCATGTTATTTTTTGGAATAATCTGATAAATATTTTATTTTATAGCTTATATATATATATATATATATATATATATATATATATATATATATATATTTGTGTATTAAAATTTTGTAAGACTTTTTTTAAGTTTCATTATTTATTTTTGTATTAATTTTTATTAAAAAAATATATAATAGTTTTATATTCTTACACAATTTTTGCGTTCCGTAATAAAAAAAGGATTTTATCTTATTTTCTTGCATAGTTTTGTTAGTTAAATATTATAAAATAGAATATAAAATATTTATTCTAAATGAATACCATTTACTTGCCCTTATGTATTCAGATGTATTTCATTTTTTAGAAATTTAGTTATCGCATGCACATGAGATTTTTTAAAGATTTAATATTTGAATATCCTTTGAGCACGTCATCCTCTCTAAAACAAACCACAATTTGTAATCCAGCAGATTGTTATCTGGATTTTCAGAGAATTAGTCTTCTGATCTGTTAAAATCGGACATCTTGTTTTCAAACCATTTTTGTATGAACTTTGTTTTGTAAATCGGCTTAGACTTGTTCAAAACTCCAAATTTGATTCTTGAATATAGTCTCATTCAGCAACATCATAATATTTTCTAGGATCAATTGTTAGTACACTGACCGATGTTTTTAGATTACAAAAATGAATACCTGTGACCATTAAACTTTACAGATGTGAAATTGTGACTTCTATAAACTTTCGGAATTATTTTAGATGTTTATTTTGATGACTGAACGTTCATTCAGTCATTTAGTTTGTAATAATATTCCTTTATGATATTTTTTTCATTTAGAACAAAATTTTTCAGAATTTTCTTTACCTATACAAAGTTAATAACTTTTTTGATATTTTTCCTTTTTTAAAAAATAATCATCTGTGAGCAATTGTTCAATGTGACTTATGTAAACACCTAACCCCAGTTCTTATTTTATGACGATGGCAAACGTAGATAACCAAGATATTTCTTGTGACATAATTTTTTTTGAAACGTATTTCAGTCAATGTGATCCTTAATTACTTTAATTGACTTGGACGGAAGTAAATTACGTGGTCTTCCAGATCTAGAGTAATTTCTCATTCTACCAGTTTATTTCAACAATTTCATGATTCGGTAAAAAAACATTCAGCCAATACCAAATAATTGCAAAGTGTCGATGATTATACTTTTTTAATAATACTTTTGTGAATCGATTTATGAAAATACGATTTTTTCTTTCACCCCATTCTATTTTTAAATCTTTATCAGTTGTAAAAAAAAATAAACATAAGCTATTAACTTCAATTGACAATCATATAGTGATGATTTGGTAAATATGTTCAAAAATTCATTCACAGTAAATGGCTTAAAAATGCAAAAATATTTATAAGATTACTAGGTGTAATTGAATCAGAAAATATTTTCTTTATATCGATCAATAAATTTCAACTGTGACGTATGTAAGAGGAATATATTGTTACAATATTTTTTTTAAAATGAAGTTTATACTTTTTAATAAATTTTATTTAAAAATGGAAATTTTGTATATTATTTTTGAAATATTGTTTGTGTTTAAAATTGAAATTTTATAATTGAATTTTAAAATTATATTTATATATATAAAGTTTGTTTAAAAAAGTTGATACATTTTCATTATATATATTATTCATATATTTTACTTAAATCAACTTGGTTCTATGAAACATAAAATTATATTTCGAAAATGATGTATTAACTATGAATTATGTATGTTGGAAATAATAAGACGTGACAAAAAATCCCGTGAAAAGATTAAAGCGAAATCTGCGGTGAATGCTGTAACTGGATAAAAATGTTATAAGAATTATTGATCGATGTTGAAAACACGTAGAAAAGAGTGATTATGAGGAAAATAACAAAAAGATTATTGAAGATTTTGTTGTTCTCGAAATCGTATAATGCTTATTAAACAGAAATTTTTTAAAGAATTTATTCAAGTTTTAATTAGTTGGATGTGTTTTAAAGCTGAATATTTTAAATTTTTAATGAAATCTAATTGATGTATATAGTTATATAAAATAGTTTTATTTAGTCGATGTAAAAGTATTTTTTTTATTTGTAAGTAGAAATTGATGTTAATAAATTAAAGTATTTATTGTTCGAAATGTATGTATAAAATATTTGGTCTGTACTCTGATACATGTAGATTTTTTTATTTATTATGTATGTAAGAAAATTTCGTAGTAGATGATTTTTTTATAAAATGTTTTTTTTTAAAAAAAATGACGAAATTTTGAATATATTTTTTATATTAAAATATCAGTTAGGTTAAAATAAACAAAAATGTTAGTTAAAATGTTGTATGATATAATTTTAATAAGAATTAAATTTTAATTTTCAAGTTATTGTTATTAGAAGAACTGGCTTTAATACTTTGTTTTTGTTGCTAATTTTTGAAAGCCTTTATATTATCTGTGTCATAATATTAATAATATCAATCAAATTATAAAAAGTCTATAAAATAAACTGCAGTAAACATTTGTATTTATATTTTTAGTACAAGTTTAAAATTGATCAAACTTGTTAGAAAGTTAAATGGTTTTCCCTTTTTTGAAAGACATTCCATTTTTTATTGAATTTCGTAGCTTTTTTTAATATTTTTTTTCTAAGGCTGATTTCAGTTTTAAGGCTATTCTTAGGTAAATATAATTTATTGTGATAATATGTTTTATGATTGGTTAAATATTTTAATTTCGATTAATACAAAACTAATTTATTCGTAGTAAGTTGAAAGACAGATAAATCAATTGAAAAATATTTTTTATTTAATTTTAATTAAATTTGACAACATTTAAAGTTGTTATTCAAAATACATCTCATTAATTTCATTTATTTTTTTCAGGTGAGTTTCAACTAAATTAATTTTTCTATGGGTAAGAGATATTTATTGATATTATTTTTTAACACTTCAATATTTTTTCTTTGGATATCCCTATATATAGTAGGGTATAATACTATGTGAATAAAAAAAATGTTTAGTCGTTTAAATATTTTTTAAAATTAGAAAAAATCATATATTGGCACGTTCTTCAAGGAAAATATTGCAAAAATCAAAGTTCATTTCTTCCATCACCTTACTATATTCACAGTGACATTAAGTGGATGGCATTATGTAATGGAGCTTATAAAATTGATATTTCAAACCGTACCGCCTTATAAGATCATTGTTATTGAATGATATTCATTAATCATTATGTATGGAGGTAATTTAATTTTATTAAAGTACTATGTCATTAGAGTATTTTTGAAACGTCTTCATTTCATGAAATATCACGTTCGTTGCATTTCATTCATTGCAAATATGCATTGACACAGATAAGCATATTTTCTAAGCCAGAAAACTTGACGTTCGCAATTAATAAGGCGGTTATAGTCACGTCAACGGTATAGTAATTAGTCGTATTAAACACCTGCTCAATTATAACTAACGCCAAAATTATGCTGATTTCATCTGCTGAGAATTATGAATGAGTTATTTCACAAAGTTGTGTGTAACTAGACGGATGATCTATTTTAATTCGTGTAGTATGAATGCGAATCCGTAAATAAATACAGAGTTTATATTTAAATTGACAGGTGATGACTAAATACATTGACATGTTATTCACATTGCATTAATGTTATGCAAATATTGTGAACGTTTATGTCAGCAGGTAGGTGTGAGTACGAAGAAGAAATAGGTTTAGTGATTAAGTTTCTTTTCACAGTAACTACTTCGTACGAAATGGTTTGTGTAGATTCTTAAGACGTTTCATTAATGACTTGCGACCGCATTTCGTATTTTCATTATTCACCGAACTCTCATCTGTTTAAACAGAGCTGTGTGAAGTAATTCAAAGAAAAGAATTTTTAGAAATTTCTTTCTTTTATTGTTTTTTGAACTCTTACCTTATTTTATTTACACAATAAACTTTAACAATTGATCAAACTTAGTAATATATATATATATATATATATATATATATATATATATATATATATATATATATATATATATATATAGAGAGAGAGAGAGAGAGAGAGAGAGAAATGAAAATAAACATAGTTAAATGTTATTTTTTTAAAAAAATATGTGTAGTGTTTTATAAATATTACTGTTGCACAAATCAATTACTCACCCTAACATCACAAGATCAAAAAAATGTGTCATTGGGGTGAATAATTTATTTGTACAAAAGTGAATTAGCCACTGTGTCAAACCATTAATGAAATATTTCTGTTTTCATTTCGATAAATAATAACTGTATATTTAAAAACAAATAAATGTCATTTTAATTTATTAATGTGTCATTTTATAAATTTATTTATGTATGAGTGAATAAAAACATAAAAAATAGACTTCATATTTTTCAGCAATACCTCAAGATTTTATAAAAATGTTCAGTTCTCATGTATTTATTTTTTGTTAATTGGATTTTATTTGGTACTCATGTACCTATTTTTATCTGCTATAATAAAATCGAAAAACAAGTTTGATAAAAATTTCTTTGCCTATTATTTAGAGAATTTTAATTATTGTATTTTTAATGTGTGTAAATTATTTTTTGTAAATTATCATATTTTTATTTTTTTTCATTTATAAATAAGCCCTGTTCGAAGTTCATTTCTATTATAATTTTTTCAGATCGAATATTTTGAATTAATACCAAATAGATTTTTAACAAACTGTTCCTAATTCTAATCTTGTTTTATTTTTTAAAATTAGAATCATTAGAGTTTTTTTGTGCTTCAATTTAATTTTTTATATAAATTACTTCTATCTGATTCACAATTATAATTATATATTAAAATATAATGTAAAATTGTAGTATTTTTTAAGAGTTTTAAAAATATCATCGGGAAATTTGCTATAAATAAATATGTTAACAAAAATCAAACTTTAAACAAGTCATATTCAATATTATTTTATGGTATAATCTAATAAGATGACATTTACAAAAATCATTTCTAAAAATATTTATTGTTTCCTAATCCGGGGAGAAGTCATGAAGCTAAAATTTATTCTGTTAAAAAAAACTAAACAGTAACGGAACTCAAATAAGAAACGTCCTGTTGAGCTAGTATTGTTCGAAGACAAGGCCTTATAAGGATTATAGTGTCGAGGATAATAATGATTACTTTTTATTATTCATTTTGATTTCTTGCCATATTTTAATTAAAAATCAATGAATTTAAAT
Organism: Neoneuromus ignobilis; assembly: GCA_029203775.1. NCBI lineage: Eukaryota > Metazoa > Arthropoda > Insecta > Megaloptera > Corydalidae > Neoneuromus > Neoneuromus ignobilis. The sequence goes on from CP092090.1 coordinate 18,209,852, forward strand.
ATATTCTGATTTTTTTTGTATTTTATTTTTTCCTATTCATCAATGGGCTATTAATTTTTATTTTTTTGCGATATGGATTATCGTTAGATCAATGGATGCTGAATTTTTCATTAATGAATTTGATATTAATCTATTTGGCAATTGATTTAAAGTTGAATCTAATTAAAGAGAAGTATAGAAACAGTGGCTCAGTTGTAGACAATAGAAAAAGATATAATTACAGGGTGACAGTTAAAAAACAGATAATTGTAACTGTTTTTCCTGCATATTTTAAAATATGCTTGACGAAAAACTTTTCCATGTAATTATTTTTGAAATAAGATAAAAATTAAATAATTCTTCGATTCAGTTTACGATATTTCGTCAAATGAAATAAAAATAAAATTTACTGATTTGATTAGTTTGTTTAATATTTAGAAAATATCTCAATCAGTTAAACTCATATTTTTTTACCAAGATAAATATGTAAGATCAAAGAAGATTAATATAGATTCGTTTTTGAATATTTGCCAAGGTTATCGTAAATATTTAATAAAAAAAAAATGTCGTTTTCGAATAGAAATTTCAAATAAATATGTCTGAAAGAAATTATACTTGAAAGTTTATAATGTTTTACCATTATTTAAATATATTTTTATAATTCTTAAATATTTCTTTTACAGAAATTTATTTAGTTTAATCTATTTCTTTTTGTAATTATTTACGTATATCGTAAACAAGGATGTTTCTGTAGTTACAATTATCAATGATATGAATAATTTATTTAATTTTTATAAATATCTACTATATGTTCATTTTATATTCAATTTGTTTACATATACAGTATAAATCTGCTGTTTTTACATACACAGTCTGTTTTAAAAGTATATGATCTTTTATTTCATTGCTGAAACTTGTATGCTGGTTGAAGTGATTGTGTATTAGTTATGTATTACATTGACACGGAAACACAATGTAACAATGTGCAAATAGTATTTTTTTAAACTCTGTAAAAGATTCTTAGAAATACATGAATGGATGCGTCAAGTTTATGGCGATGATTGTTTGTCACGTATAAAAATTTATATGTGGTTGGACGTTTTAAAAATAATAGAAGATATTCATGACGATTCGTTATCAGGCTGTCCTCAAACCGCAACCACTAATGAACTCGTTGAAAAAGTGCGCGAAATTATTCTGTCGATTCAAATGTGACATATAGAGTTTAATATGTTTATGGATATAATTCATGCCATATTAATAAAAAAATTGACCTGAAGTAAGGTTCGTGCTCGATTTTTTTTATAGAAATTAGTGAAAGATAAAAAGGAACTCGCGAACCATCGCAAAGATATCATTAAAATGTTTAAAAAAATCACTAATTGTTGGAGACGAGAATCGTGCTTTAAATACGACTCGGAAAGCAAGTCCTAGAATGCATCATAAAAGTCACCAGACTCGCCGAAAAAGAGAAAAGTACGTTTTTAGAAGTCGCGAATGAAGACAAAGTTCATTTATTTTTATGATTCAAAAGGCATCGCGTCGAATTCGTTTCGGAAGGTGAAATTGTTACTAGCGAGTACTATTTATGTGTCATGAAGTGTTTGTGGCGAAGGATAGTAAGAATTAGGTCAAAATTTCAAGAGCCCTGGAAATTGGTATTTGTTGCAGGATAATGCACCATTTCACAAGACTGTTACTGTCTGCAAATTTGTGGCCTAAAAACAACTGTACTTTATTCAATTTTCATCATATTCGCCAGATTTGTCATCGTGTAACCTTTTTCTTTTTTTAAAAATTAAAATGGTGATGAAAGAAAGATTGTACGATGATGTGGAAGTCATTTAAGACATCATGACAAGGGGTCATCAAGGTCATTACTAAAACAGATTTATTAAAATCCATCCATGCGTTTACTGATGCAGAATGGATATGTATTTTGAATAAATATTTGGATTTTTGACAAAATATAAAAAAAGTTTTTTTTTTATCCAATAAATACAGTTTCCTTTCCGACGTATTGTTGTATATGTATTATATTAATATTCATATTTTATATATCAAAGCTGAACTGTGCATACAGCAAAAATAATAAATTCAATTATTAAGATTTCAATCTCATTAGAGTTGTAATTAAAAACGTAATTAAATGATGTAGTCTTTTTATATGTGTTTATTTTTATATAACTTCGGACATATTTATTATCGCCAATGAATCAATAAATCCGTGTTAATTTTATTAAATCATTTTTAAGCTCGTGTTATTTATTAACACAATATTCATCTATCATTCGTTTATATCTTATGACGACGATGATGATGTTGATTTTGAAAAACCATTTGCATATTAAATAAGCATACATTTGCATCGTATCTTGAAATCGGACAACTTCGACATTTGTGTTGACATATACAAATTTTACAAATACACATATACTTATATATATATATATATATATATATATATATATATATATATATACACACATTTGAAAAGTTCTCTCACTAATTCATTTTGATAAACAAAAGCCTTTAAATGTAGAAAAATTGATACAAATTTGTCATATTGTCTGACAGGCAATCAAAATTACATTCATATACAACATTTATTTACATGTAATGATTAATTGCATGTATTTTCAAGTATGAAAGCGAAATTTATGATTATCAGCTTTTAGTTCGAGTGCATTTACATGTCGAACGAATGTATTTAAATATTTTTCGAATTTCATGTTGAGATAAGAGGATAATTTAGGAGTTTGTAGGGATTTTTGATCGAAACAGGAATAATGGATATTTTATAAAAATATGTATATTATTTTGTGTACTTGATAGATGTATTTATGTATGTATTATCAGCCTTTTTCTATTCACTTTTGGATAAAGGCCTTTTCCAAAACTTTCCCTTTTTAATGATCAAATTTTATTTTATTGTTTATGTTAATTTAATATTGAACAATTTTTATATTTGTTTATTGATTTGTCATGTTTATGAGATTTTTAGTCTATTTTCATCTAAATTCATTAATTTATCTAATTAAGTTAATTATTTAAATTAATGGATTTTCATTTCTCTGTAATTAGTTTTAAGAAAGAAATTAATCAAGAAATTAATTAATGTTTAATTGCTTCATTTTCTTTATGAGCTTAAAAGCTACTATTGAGAAAGGTAGTGATTTAAATATTCTGGAATGAAAAATATTTCAATTCTAGAGATTTTTCTGAAAAGTTGAATTTTCATTAACCTATTTTTTATAAATGTTATTTATTTTTTAGTATATAGTTGTTCAGTTGTAAAAAGAAGATTTTTTTTATAATTGTAAAAGGTTAAAAAATATAATTTAATATCTAATTTTTGTTATTTTAAAATTACTACATGAATATATTTTTAATTTTTTATTTTGAAAAAAATAATTTGGATTAATAAACTTTGAAAAAATATTATTTAACAAAATTTAATTTCAAATACAAATAATGATTATATAAGGTGGCCTAAATAAAATTAAAGGGTTTAGATATATATTTACTTACTTAATATCATTTACGATCTTTTAGTCTCTATATTAACAAAAAAATTTCTCTTTTTTTCAACTCAATGCTGTAATTAAAAAAATATTTTATATGATTTTGATATACATAATAGAATATAAATTATACTAGTCTCTAGAATTTTTACAAACGATTGAACATTTATCAACCTGTTTTTTCAGAATTTTTTAATTTTGTTTTTAGTGTACGGTCATTTCTGTGATATAAAAAGGAAATTCTTAAATTCACCCATGCCATTTACTCCATAAAAGCATTAAAATGTAAATTAAATTTGCTAGTTTTTTTTCTAAACTTTTTTATTCAATCTGCTCTTTCATTTTGTAGATTATTCAACCTCATATATTTCGTATTCGTTCTATGTTTTGAGTTTTTACTACCGAATGTGACTCTCATATATTTCCACAGAACTCAGACAACAGTTTTACAAAAAATACAATCTTTCATTAACTACTGAATTACACTTTTTAAATATTTAATTTTTTTTATAGAGTTAAATTTTTCTGAATTTTACTTGTGACGTAAAAAGAATGCCTCTTCTTTGATAAAATGTTTATAATGATATTTCCATGTATATTTGAAATCGTAAACTATAAAAAAACTGTTAGTTTTTTTATTATTATTTTAGAAAAAAATATACTCAAAAATATTTAACAACAATTAATTTTATGAATATCGTTCATAACTTTTTTTTTGTAATATAATATATTTTCATAAAGGTATATTTTATCAAATTTGTCATGATGTAGTAAATTATTAAACTTTAAAAAAATATTAATGAAATAATTTTTGAAAATACTGTGTATCAGCAAACATGATGTTTATAGAAAAAAATTACAGTTTATGTATAGTACAGTGAAAGTTAAGTATTCTTTCCATATAATATTCTTATAATAAGATCATTTTGAACGTGTTTCATTGTACAATTTATTATGAATATAGTTACTTGCATTCAACTTTATAAATATAGGTAACAATCTCTATTTTAAAATTATTCATGTACATCGTAAATGTTCTAACAAACGTTTTCACATGTAACGGCATGTAACGGTCATTATTCTCGAACAGAGAACTGAGAGACTCGTGTATCGCTTCTATATTGTTCTTAGTTAAATTGAACATGTGTAGAGTCAAATCGTAAAACGTGAGAATATCTAACGTCCGATCGTATAATAGTGTTTTACATAATAGGATTTCGTTTAAGGTCCATTTATTCAAATTACAAGTATACATTGTATAAGATAGTACAACAGTTTGAACGAAACAAAACGTTTTTATGCGAAACCGAAAACCTCAATATGGTACTAAACAACTACTTCGTGTTCAAAGGATTTTAGATAACGAGTTTTCTGAATTAACATTTCTGTAATTAATTCGTTTAAAATGTTTTGCAGTTAATAGAAAATATATATTAATTAAAAAAAACATTTAAAACTAATTAATTGTTCTATCATTTTTTAATTTTTCTTTTGAAATTTTATTAATAGTAAAAATATTCAATAATACATAGTGTTTATTTTAATTAATTACACATATCTTAAGAAAACACAGTGATAAAATCTGATTTTTAAATAGAATTATTTTTATATAGTATTGATGTAGTACTCTGAAAAAAATATTGATGATTCGAATAATCAGGTACAATTAAACAGTAAAATGAAATTGAAAATGTTTATTTTACTGAAAATAAAATAATATACTAAATTTGTAGAAGTCAGGAAGAAAAGTTTATATTAATTTTGAAAAAATTAAACTTTCTTTGAACACCTACAAATATAAAGAGATTTTCTAGAGTCTTACATGTTGTTGAAAAGTCTTATAATTATAATTTGTTTAATATTTTTTCGTTTTAAAATCTGCTTTTTATCTTATTTTTATATGTTGAATAGTCATTGAAAACAAACGGTTTTGTTTGGCCTAAAGAATATAATTATTTAAAGATAATTTCTTTTTAAAATTTTTCTTTCGTTTTATACGCCGAATAAAATCATTGAAAGCAAATTGTTTTGTTCAGCCTAACAAATATAATTATTTAAAGATGAAACAGCATCTTTTGCCAAAGACTCACTTGATTCAAACAAAAGTACACTTTTTCATCTTCTCCTTTTGATGAAGTAACGCACTTCTACATCTTCATACATTTTCTTTTTATATCTCCCCGCAGTTTTATTCAATATTGTTATTAAAAATTTCATAAAGAATCAGAATATTGGAAATTTTGCAAAGTAACAAAACTGTTTTCTTTATTTTAAATTATAAATTGTTATTATTTCGAAATTGGTTTAAAAGAAATTTATTTACTTCTGATCCTCAATCTGTTCGTATAATAACTGGGTCTAGCATGATATTTATTGATTTTTTAACTGTATTTTATGCATCAGTGAAATGAAATTCAATATATTTAAGACTAAATTGTTACAGACTTTTTTAGATATCAATTTTATTCTCAGAAAGAATATGAGCAAGAAATATGCAGTTAAATTTCGTCACTTATTGCATTCTGATTCATTGACTGAATCAGAGGTGTGTAATTGTAATTATAAACACATTTTGCAATAAATAGATTAAAAATTAAAATTATCTTTATTTCGTATTTTGTGGTTTTATTTTTATAAATTCGATTGAATTTAATTTTTTAATTAAATTTTTATTTCGTTATTTACAAATTCATTTATTTAAAGCACTGATAACATTTTTATTCTTTGAATTATTGTGCCAATTCTGTATTTGTTCCTATATATATATATTTTTAATACGTGTCTGTTAACCCTTTGCACTCGAAACTTTTTTTCACTCATATTCTCAGCAATTTAAATTTGCACTTTGCTAAATGAATAAGTGAAGTTATTAAGATTTGTTTTTGTCCTTATGTTATGAATTGAAAATTATTTGCGTTGGCTCCGTAGTGGAGCCCTCGAGTTTGAAGACAAATTTTAAATGGCTCCACTCTTGCACCCTCGAATGGAAAGGATTAATATATTATATATAATCATATAATAAAGATGTTTATTTTTTTTAATACCATCGACATATATAGGTGTTTCATTGTTTTATTGTAGCTCTTGACTCACAATTGTGTTTAGGATAATGATTTGAAAATTATTTTTGTAATTTATATTTTTGGAACTATGAGGTGATTTAAAAAGTTCTTGGAATGAAATAGAAAATAATTTATATTTCTTTTCAAATTGTTTTTATTATTCAGAACAATTTTTCTTGACATCATCGATGGTAGCTCCAAAGCCAAAAATTTAGATTTTATAATATGGCACTTTAAAGATGATGGTGTGGCCATTACAATGTGTATTAGTAAATAAAGTGAACAGTAAATAATTATTAAATACTTTAGTATAATTCTGTGAAAATGGAATGTTTAATTTACTTGTATAAAAAATGTAATAATAGTAAAAAAATAATTTTTTATTATACAATTGTCAACATTTATTTACTGAATGAAAATTAAATCTTTTGGAAAAAAATCACGAACAATAAAAAAGATTGTTCAGTTGTATTTCGTATGTACATACATATATATATATAAACAAAACTAATACCAATTCATGAAAATGGTTTACGGAAAAAACACATAGAATACGATTTGAACTTTATCTCACAACAGACGATTCCAACATTATATGGTTAATGATAACGTAAGAGTTTGCGAATTCAGCCTAAATCCGTTTATCCTTTAATCCTGATAAACGTACGTTCATACATATACATACAGACACACATATTCACACATACACTAGACACAATTTAACTGACAGTTATCAATAATATGTATTCGGGAAACCACATAAGTTGACCTCAACAAAACCTTACAATTAATCATTACGTAATTTCCAATTTAAATACATAACACGTCTAATAGATAATATCGATATGAAAATTAATTTCAATTATATTTATTCGCGCTTGATAGTGATTAATGAAGGATTCAGTATTTAGTAAAAATAGAAGCCTTAAAAGTTGACTGATATATTAATTATTTAATATGAATAAAGGACACGATTATTTGAAATATGAAAATGTAATAAACAATCTATTGATTTTATATTTTGTAAATATATTTTTACATTTTTTTTATATAAAATTATCGATTTTCATTTCATGTCATTAATTTATTAAAATTAAAGATTTGTATCTGTCATTTTTAATGTATGTATTAGTTAATGGAGATGTCATTTGAATTTTTAATAAGAACCTACTTTAACAGTAACTTAAAATAAAATAATATAATGAATTCATTAAAATTATATATATATATATATATATATATATATATATATATATATATATATATATGTAAATAAAACAGACGGCTACTAATAGTATCGCCGTTTCCTTAGTAATTTTTTAATTTGTTAATAAACTTAAAATGTTGTTTCTTAATTTTTAAAGAAACACAATACAGTTTATTAATTTGGGCTAATTATTTTAACTAACATAATAATATAAATCAAACATTATGAAACAACATTTTAAGTTTATTAGCAGGTAAAAAAATTCCTGATTTAGCAGGTAAAAAAAATCCTGATTTCACAGGTAAAACAATTAAAAATATAGATCAATTTTCGCCAAAGATAAATATGATGTAGGTACAGTAAAGGACTACGAAGCACATATTGATTTAATTATTGAAGAATATTGTAGTAAGATTTGAAAATAGAAAGAAACTAGATGAATTGAAAATCGGACCATTTGAAATTATAGAAAAATTGTCAAATTCAATATATAGAATAAACACAGGTCACAAAAAATCACAATCAAACTTCTATCATATTACAAAACTTCAACCAGTTCCTGAATATGTTACTACAGAAGAAGAGGATTCTATTTAATATTTGTTTTCGCTGACACTATGTGCCGGTTCTTTCCCCCCCCCGGGGGGGGGGGAGATGTAAAGAAAACAGACGGCTACTAATAGTGTCGCCGTTTCCTTAGTAATTTTTTAATTTGTTAATAAACTTAAAATGTCAATAGTTAATAAACTTAAAATGTTGTTTCTTAATTTTTAGAGAAACACAATATAGTTTATTAATTTGGGCTAATTATTTTAACTAACATAATAATATAAATCAAACATTATATATATATATATATATATATATATATATATATATATATATATATATATATATATTTATTTATTTATATTAATTTATTAAACAGTAATTTAAAAAAAAAATTAAATATAATTTTTAGAGTACATATGTGTATTATTCAGAATTAACATAGTGCGAGGTTTTGAATTTTGTTCTAATTTAAAAATTGTCTAGTTAATGAATTCTTGAAAGTGTTTTAGTGTATAAACGAAACTGAAATACTTTCCTTAATCTACGAGGACATTTGTTTTAAGTCTAATGAAAAATGTAACCGTTCTTTGAAAAATATTTCAATGAACTTGTATAACTTCACAACGTACTTCTTGAATGATTTCAAGTTCATGACTACAGTTCTATTTTCTGAGTGTATTTGTATGTCTGCGAGTTGTATTTTAACTTTCTCTATTCGTTTCTGTATTTTATATATATATATATATATATATATATATATATATATATATATATATAATGTAATATATTTTGTTAACATTTTTGAATTAAGTAATTTTTAATTGATGTTATTTTAATTTTTATGTAAATTAATATTGTTTTGATACATTATTTTTCAGTACTAATTTATATATTTTTTTACAGAATTATAAAAAAATAACGAAAATCTAAAATACAAAAGTATGAATTTACTAAGTTAAAGGAATTCGAAAATATATAATTTTAAAATTATTAGTATTTTTTAAAAATCTAAATATTAAAAAAACAACCGTTTCTTCATTACTCATTTTTTTCTATCATGCATAGTTCATTGACCTGTTCTGTTACATTAATTGATTTGTACTAATTTCGTAATTAAAAAATTATTTTATAGTGTAATAGAAATCCTAAAAAAAATCATTATTCACTCAGTGTTATTCATTTTATTTCTACGAAAATTTTGTAATATAAATTATTCTATAAGAAAACCAATATATTTTTTCCAAAAGATCTAAATTGTGTTTGTAAATTATTTTATTATAAATAATTCACAGTTATAATATATATATATATATATATATATATATATATATATATATATTGTAATTTATCAAAAAAATATGTAAATTTATTAACAGTTATAAATTAATTGACTATTTTCAAATAAACTACAAATAATAACAGAGTAAATATAATTGCTCGTCGCTGTAAACATTAAATTAACTCAATGTAAACTTTTTGTTCAATTGAAACGAAACTATTTGGATAAAATAGACTGATACTTACGGTACGAAGTGAAGATCCTCTAATCTGATAGTATCTATCTTTTATAACATATTGAACTGGCTGCTCAAAGAGAAATATATGTCTTCTATATTAGAATTCCTTGTCAATTTGGACATATTTATAACTGAAAAGTACGTTACTTTTGCTATAAATATAACCTATGTGTGGACTATAAGAAATTTAATTCACATAAATTTCACATAATGCTCTACTATAAATATCCTCTTTTCAACAGTTAACTTTTGAATCAGAACGTATAATGACTATGTTTTTATCAGATGAATTCTCTTTTGTTCGTTTTGTGTTATCTAATGATTTGTATTTTGAATACTTATAGTTAGTTTAGACTGTATGTATGTATGTGTTTATAATCAATATACAAGTGACGTATTCAATAATCTCCAGGTTGTTTACGACTGGCATTTATAAATATTAAAAAATCTAAGTTTAAAATTATACTGTGTAACAGTTTTGAATCAGTACAATTTTCCGGTCCAAATATTCGAATGAAAAGCTTCGATTCTATAAATAAAACATAAACAATGAATAAAAAGGTCATAGATACAAAAACACCTTTATCTCGTAACACTTTCTCACACGCAAACGTACACATACAAATACGTTTTTATTAAACGTATAAAGCTTTTGGTATTGCGTATTAATGTTAATTTGATAATGAGTTTGTAAAAGGGGTGCTGATTCGATGAGCAACGACCTTGGTCCTGATTAATATAGCTCAGTGAGCATTCTGTATACACAAGTGAATTTACTTCAAAGGCAGATCTACTGAACCATAGTTATGACGTCAATGTTTCTGAAACTGATCTATATAGAACGACATATTTACTGTCTGTTCAAATTTGTAAACATCTTTTTTTTACTTTGGAATTCTTGAATATTTTTTCTGTTATAAATTATATATATATAAACATTACTCAAAAACTTAATTTTTTCCAAAATACCAAAACCAGTTATAAATAAATAAGTATATACTAAAATACAGAAAAGAAATAATTAAAACATTCAGCATAGAAGAAAATTAAGCTCTTAGGAATTTTTCATTAGAATATTTGGAATTACATGGACATTTCATCATCGAGTTTAATTAAATGAACGAAGCTTTGTAATTTGTTAAATGAGTATCATATTTTTTTCCCAACGTGCATACAAAAAGGTGACTGCAGCATGATGATGAAAAATAATTAGTGGTATCTTATTAAAAAAAACATTTCATTCATAAGACACTGTATTATCAGAAAACACAAACAGACAGACGTTTGTTTATTTAAAAAAAGTTGTGTGTGTATTTTCTCAAGCTAAAAGCATTTTTGTATTTTTTTTTTTAGTTGATTGTACGTACACTTGTTTGTATTCCATAATAAAAACATACCTTGTTCTAGATTTTAATACAAAAATCCCGTTTCCGATTGTTTTAAAATGAAAGAAGTAAATTAATTTCGTGAAAATATGATACAGCCTCAAAAAATTGTTTGTATATTTTTGTATCATTTTGAATTTTTTATATTAAAAAATGTTGTGCCTTTTGATTATTATCTCTCTCTGAAAATTATTATTGATATAAAGAACACAATCAAGTTTTTTTGAAAATAATATAACAAAGGGACTTCAGAAAAATGCATGAAAATATGATTTATAATATTATTCAATTAATTGGATGTTGTTTAAGAAAAATATCATTCTTTTGTAAATATATTTCTAAATTATTTCGGGAATTTATATTTAAAACATTTTTTTTAATTGTATTTTCATATATTTTGAGTATTTAAAAGTAACATTCGCTGAAAATAATATAGATAAATTCTTAATCAATTGTTGTTATATTCGAATATAAAAATATTTGTCACCTTTTAAATTCAATTAAAATGAACAATGAAAGATTGTTACAGTCTTTTATATACATTTTTATGATTTAGCATTGGAGTGATTTTTATGTTAAAAATATTTTATTAAATTTTTCATAATTATTTTGCTTGTTAGTTAAAAATACTATTTTAACTCCACTCATAATTTTATTAAAATAATTTTGAGAATGTTAAAATAAATCAAATAATTTAAACATCAACATTATAAAAAAAATATTTTAATAAATATATATATCAGTGAGATAAAAACATACATTCGTGTTCTTGAAAAAATACTCTTAAAGCAATTTCTTTCTCTGCTCGAGAAGATTCTATAATGGTATAGCCTTGTAAAGTATGAGATGTACGGTTTTCGTAATGAAAAGTGACAACCGAATTGGTACATTCGATATCTCAACTGCTAGGTCAATAGTTTGAAACAGTATATTTTAGGCTACTATTTTTTTTATACAATATATATTTATATTGAATTCGATTTAGTTGTTTAAGTAAGTAAACACGATTGAATGGAATAAAATGTATATATATATATATATATATATATATATATATATATATATATACACATTGAGTTTATAGAACATAAGTTTTTAGTTTTGGTAAGCTAACTTGAGAATGATTTGTATTTAGATCATAGTAATTGGTTTACGAAATTCATTTACAAATAATTAGTCATGAGTTATAGTTTAATAAGACATAATTCAATACAAGAAGTTAATTTAAATAGAATGTCTATAATGTGTAGATAAGATATCGAATAATGTGTATTTTTGGTCAATTATACTTTACGAGTTTTGAAAAAGCAAAAACGCAGTTATTTATACAAAAAAAAAACTGTGGTAAAGTGATGAAATACTTCTACCAATGTTGATATTGCAAATTTCGTTCTGTCAATTTTGATTCCAGTAATAAAATTCACCCTTATAAAACTCACCTGTGATGATTGTATTTTAAGAAATATTGTGCAGGAAATCCGTGATAAATTTCACATGAAATCACAGAAAAATTAAACATTAATTATTTAACTGGTATAAACTATTATGGAAAATTTTAAATTGTATTAAGGTTTACTATTTGTGTATTTCATGAACTTTTAGAAAAAAAAAACGAAAATTAAGTTCATAATTCATACGTTGTTGTTGATTAGACAAAGAAATGAACTATTTTTGAAAAAAACCATTGGTAATGAGAAGTGGGTGTTGCATTAAGAAAAGATATTATTTTTCAAAAGGTAAAGTTTCATTAGCTGTTATGTTGTTGATGGAATCATTAAGATATAATTTACTACAAACTTTAGTTTTTTTTAAAAAAATGATGCAGACTTATATCGTTAACAAGTCGATAAATTCAACCACTTATTTCAAGAAATGAGAATCAATGAACAGAAGGGCGTAACTGTTTATCAGGATAATAGAAAATCATATTTGGACTTAAGGGGTTATACGCAGTTAGAAATTTCAAAAAATCGATTTTTTGTTGCATTTTCGGAATGCACATCTATTTGAGTATATTCTCTGAAAATTTGAAGTAAATCCGATAAATATTTTCGGATATACACCTGAATTTGTAAAAAAATTTTAACTATGTGTAAACTACTTCCGAAACTTCAAACGCGTTTATCTCAAAACGGTGTTTTCATAGTCGGTGATCTCGATATCTCAGAAATGACTGAACCGATCGGTCTCAAATTTTCACACAATCTTCTCAAATATATTCCTCAGGTATTGAACGAAGGAATAAGGTTTACAAAAATTATTACTATTTTTTTTAAACAATTTAGAGCGAAAATTTTAGTAAAAAACGAAAAATTTTTTTCAAGTAGACGCCATTTTGTCAAAAATGAAAATTTTTATTATTCCTTCGTTCAAACCTGCATTAATCTATCCTTTATTGACCATATTTTTTGATTTCAAATAATCCAAAAATAAATCAAAGCGCCTTTTTTGAGGTCGTTCGGGACATCGGAAGCGGTGCACTTCAATATTTTTTTATGATCGACATGTTATTTTATTCTTGAAAGTAGGATCTATTCAAATAACCATAATTTGTAATTGCAAAATAAATACTGTTTCTAAAAAAAATTCCTAAAAAAACGTCATTTTTGCGCCTTGCAAGTGCGTATAACCCCTTAAGAGTTGAGTGGGAAATTTTAAGTTATCTTCTTTAATCACCAAATCTTGTGCCTTTTGATTACTATTTTTCTATTTTTTATCGAACCACTTTAATAAAAAAACTAAATAGTTTAAAAAAATGCAGAATGTTATCGTATTTTTTTAAATTTAAACTATTATGCTTTTGCGAAGATAAAATAAATAAATTGATAGGAAGATGGAGACATGTATGTTATTAGTAGTGAGGGAAATAATTGATCGAAGGAAAACTTTTAAGAATATAATAATAATTTTAGAAAACTAAAAAAAAATTATTATTTTCAATCAACACAATATACTATATGTGTATTCTGTTTAATTTTTAAAATGTTTCTTTGTAATGTTATGTAAAAGTATTTAATATTTGTATTGACATTTTAAATAGTAATTTTAATATTTTTTTAAAAAGGTTATATTAATTTATTTTTTAAAAAGGTTATATTAATTTATATATATATATATATATATATATATCTGAAACGATGTACAATTCCAGTAAAGATGTCGAGTGAATCCACTCAAGATAAAAAAAAGTAACTATTTACAAGTTATATTGACTAATCGAGCAGATGAATAGTACACGTGCACATATGGCGTCTACTTCAATATCGTAAACTGTCTTACACGTGTCATGTTAGTCATCTAAGTGATATGTATAACGTTATTTCGTGAACTTTAATCAAGTTAGGAGTTACTGTTGTTGATAAACTTAGTACGAACTGTTTTTCAAGGATTAAAATGTTGTTTCGTTCCGAAACTCTATTTACTATTAGGTTCTCTATAGTCGCACAAATAGTACCTGTTTTGATTGATGGTAGTGTGATTAGTAAATGTCACAATTCGATCACAGTTTTAAAATTGACTGTCAGTAAATGATTAACGAACGCATACTGCTTATCGTCAAATGCTTCATTGTTATTTGTTAATTATGTTAAACTGTTTGTTCAGTTATTAATTATCTAATGATTTTTGAAATGTGTTATAATTGATGAATATAAAATGGAACTCATATTAACAATTATATATATATATATATATATATATATATATATATATATATATATATATATATATATATATAAAGAGAGAGAGAAAGAAAAAACTAAAAAATAAGAATCAGAAAAAAGAAAAAAAGTCGTACCTAATAAATAGGTAGCCCAAATAAGATTGAAGGATGTTAAAAGTTACATTCTTTAGTCTCATTTGGTTCACTCTGTTTGTTTTATTGTGTAAATTCTTGTCTATATATTTATTTTTTTTTTGTAATGCTGGAATTTAAGAGCTAAATTATATTTTTCGTGGTTTTCGTTTTAAATTTACATTTTTTTTTGTATGTGTGTTTTATTTTTATTTGCATATATTTAGGTGTTTCAATTTAAATATTGTTTGTCATACCAAATGTTAGCAATAATTAATTTAATTTCAACTTGACTTATTATATTTGTATGTTTATTATATTAGGTTGGCAAATATCTCCCTTCCGCCTTCTGGTCTTTTGAATTTCGCAGCTATGTACAAAAAAAAAAAAAAAAAAGCGGAAGGGAGATACTTGCCAACCTAATATTTAAAAATCAATCTTTTAATTAAAATTTGCAGTTTTATACTTATGTTCTAGATTTTAATTAGTTTTTTACAATGTGTGATATTGAAGTCACTAAATTTAACATCTGATCTATCTTGATTTGAAGACATTGATTTTCGGTATATTTTTTTAAATAAATAATAGTATGTACATTATTTTGTATTTTTATTCATTTTTATATTTCAGAATTTATTCATTTTTTATTATGATTATTATTTATTCGTGGTATAAATAATATTTTTTTTATTTTAATCACTTATTTTTATTTCAATATTTTTTTTATTAAAATCACTGTTTTTTTATTACAAGTTTTTATATTAAAATTAAAAAGAGAAATAAAATTTAAATAACATTCTTTTTATTCTTTATATTTTGAACAGACTTGTTAGTGTTTTTTGTGATTTTTTTTCAATATTTTTAAATATATTCACTTAAAGCTGATGATAATATTTTAAATTGTTTGTATTGCAAAGTTTAAACAATAAGAACATCAAATTTTGTATGAAATTGGTTTTATATAAATGATTTATTAAACTAAAAACAATTTTAAAAAGTTCGAGTGCTGAAGTTTATTTATAACTAGGAAAAAAAATCATTTTATATCTAGTAGTAAAAAGGTCATTGCATTTATTACTATTATTTTTCTTCTATAGAATTAAGTCAGAAAATCTATGTTTATTCTTTTTATATTTTCCTCTCTCACTCTGTATATATATATATATATATATATATATATATATATATATATATATATATATTGAAAACAAAAAATAATTGAATGAAAATGGTTATGCAGAAATAAGTATATTAAATATTCTATAATAATTTTTAATCGCAATATCTGTCCGAAAAATTATTTTTTATATTTTTCAAAATGGACTGTCAGATAAAAAAATATTTTTGCACAGTATCAAACAACCATGTTACAACTTTGATGTGATATTATTCCGATGACACATATAACTTGATATAAAACTTGTTGGCGATTATACACCAAATTTAATTTATGGTCAGCACGTTTAAACGCAACCGAAGCGATATGTAAAGGTCCGTGTTTGACCAACAGACCGGAATATTGTCATCAAGGGTGGAATACTCTATGGACGGTCGATGGGTTACCACGTTGTGACGTTCTCGCTCTATTTCGATCAACCCCACTCGGTTCCGTCTCGCGGCCGACACGGGCGAATCGTAGCTAATTTCATACCGGTGACGATATGACGTCATCGGGAACTGTAAATGACGGGATGCTTTTCCTGCGTGTAAAAAGGTGAGGGAGCTAAGGTCGTACAATCGAAAATAAATTAATGAAAAGCCCATCGACGCAATTTTATGCAAATCTTTATGTTTTATCGAATTGTCATGTCGTTGGACAATTGAATACTAAATATCAGTCTTATGAAAAAAAGTTAATTGGAAAATCTTTCAATCGTTGACCAGAATCAATTAGTATTCGTTCTATTAATTATATATTCGATTCAGTTTTTTTTTCATAAAGAAACTATGCAACAAGGTCGTTTGTAAACTTAAAAATGGCAATTTGAATTTCATTTATATATATAGTTTAATGTTCTAGTTTCCTTGTATATCTCTCTCTTTTTTTATAAAAACTACAGTTCAATTATCTGTGCGTTTATAAAAACTATTAAATGTAAATTATACTGTTGTATGTCATTTCTATTTATATATCTTAAGCAGTGAAATAATTATTGAGAAGAAAAAAAGTTAATGGTGTTTTTATTTACTCGTTTTTCTGAAAAATTAAGTCAATTTTAATTTATCAATGGTGTTAGTTCATTTATAAAAATAATCAATTTCTTTCCCAGACACATTTGTTTCAATTAAACTATTTATAGAAATAAAAATGTACATTCATTAAAAAACTGTTATTCAGAAAAATTAATAAGTGTCTAGAAATAAGTTTTTAATAGTTAGATAATATATTATTTTATGTAAAAAATTTTGGTATGAATTTATTGGTTTGTCTAGTGTGATATTTTTATGTAAAATGCATCTTATGTGTCTTTATCTTTTTTTCTTAGTTTAATGATAGAAAATAAAAATTGATAAAAGTATAAAGATAGTAAAAAAATATTTATTTTATTTTTAATGTTACTAGTTTTTGTTTTATAAAAATTATTTAATTAGTAATTCAAATCTAATTATTCAGCTCTCATCGTTGTTTATGGTTTTAAAAAAGCTCTACTCTTCAATATGCATGCTCACGTATCCATTAAATTTTATCTATTTTTATATTAAAATAATAAATGGATTGAAAATTACATATTTAATCCGTGATTATTATTATTATTTAACTATATATTTACAAAATATATTATCAATAAAAATGACACGTGTTTACAGTACCAGTTTATGCAATTAACAAATTTATTTTATATATTTTTAGAATTTCCAGTATTTTATATACGATGTTATTTTACTGAAATTTGATATTTTCAAATTCTTAAATATTTGGCTCATCAGTTTGATATTTGAAAAACATGACTGACTTCAAAAATATATTACAGATGATTATTAATATTTTGATTTTCGTAAATGTTTTTTAATATCTATGTAAAATATTTATTTGATTGAAAAGTAAATATCATATAAATTTTGGATATGTATTTAAAATCCCTTTTTGCATTGTTTGAAAAATGATCATTTATTTAAAATATTGATGATATTAAATAGATACAATGTAAATATTTCATTTCGACAAAATAATTAACAAACCACTGTACCTATATTAAATAATAAAATCAATATTTGGGAAATACAGAGTTGGTAATAGCATTTTTCGTATTAAGTTAACTTCTTGTCATAATTGTATAAATAAATTTAGGTTCTCCTTTGACGTTTTCGGTTAGTAGGATGAAAGGACAAATATTTTCATTCTATATCCTATACTTGTCTGATTCAATGATTTTATTTACATACGCACATACAAAATAATGTTTAAGTACGGTTCATTGAATATCTATCTATGATGAAAATCGCTCTTTCATCTTTCTTCATTTACTCCGTCTTGTAGAGCTATTCAAGGAAGGCGTTTTACAAATGAAATCATTCAGTATGTAAATTTATGAACGTGTTTTATTACGCACATATCTATGTATATATATATATATATATATATATATATATATATATATATATATATATATTTGTGTGTATGTGCACATAAGGATCTATATTTATTTAAGAAAGAATAATATAAAAATGTTAATTATAGTTTGTATAAATTAAAATCGAATGTAGTTCATGTAACCGTCAGTAGATAATTGATATTTTTTATTCCATTATTTTACAATGTTATTTTCAATAGAAATCTTTTTCAATACATACTTATATTTAGACTTGTTCAGTGTAGCACTTATTTTATTTAAGCTTATATAAATTCCAAACAATCATCATTAATGGACGAAATGAACTGTTTGTTTTGTCTTACAGTAATTCGATAAGACTTTAATCTATCTGTTGACATTCAAATATTATTTATAAGAAAAACATATTATCGTTATTTGGCGAAGAATCAATTTTCGTAATATACGAATGATTTACAGTCTTAATACTGGGATAGTTCCAAATTTTTTGTTAATGTTTATATCAGACTTTATGTACAAGGTTTCACCTGAATTCTTTTTGGAATCTGTTGGCAGATTGAACTGGAGCGTAAATATACACGTCCAACATATAAAAATAATATTTAATAGAGTAAAACTTAAATTAATTATTTTTGAAATGTTCTAAAGTAATATTTAATTCTGAATATCAAAAATTGCTATTAATTGAAAATATTTCAAAACAATTATAAATAATCGTGCATAAAAGTAAATTGATTCTGTGTAATGTCAACGGCACAAGGTTGAGATATGAATAACAATATTATCTTAACATTGAACATTTTAATAGGAAGGAAATATATTCAACAGCGTTGTGCATTGATCGTTGCACATATATTAATATTGACACCGTTCATATTATCTCATAGTTCATGGACGTAATAAAAACTTAATGTCAACTTCAATTGTCGCCCTCGGCGTTGCCGTTTTTATAAAGGAAAACGTACGTCGTTCCAGAAACATTGATGTAATCGTTCTTGTTCTTTTTTTAATCTCTTTATATATCATTTTTTTCAGTGTCGATAAAATCGTCGTTGTTTTATTTATAACCGACTTTGAACATATAACCGTACACATCAGCTTTCTTTGTCTGTGTGATATATTTTTAGTCCATGATTTATCTACATGTGTAACTCGTTGTGGGATGATTCAAGTTTCTACGAATACTTGCATTCGAATTAGGTATATGTAGTTGGGATGCATTGTGGTAAAAGTTTATATTTACAGGACTGATTATAAACCCTTAACACAATACAACATTTTGAATTGAAATAATCAAGAATTTAATATTTGTTTTGATAATTTAGTTACTATTAAATATTTATAACAATATCTCTAAAATTCTTATTGATATAAAGAACACAATCAAGTTTTTTTTGAAAGTAATATAACAAAGGGACTTCAGAAAAATGCATGAAAATATGATTTATAATATTATTCAATTAGTTGGATGTTGTTTAAGAAAAATATCATTCTTTTGTAAATATAATTCTAAATTATTTCTAGAATTTATATTTTTAAATGTTTTTTTTTACTTATATTTTTATATATTTTGAATATTTAAAAGTAACATTCACTGAAAATAATATAGATAAATTCTTAATCAATTGTTGTTATTTTCGAATATAAAAATATTTTTCACCTTTTAAATTCAATTAAAATGAACAATGAAAGATTGTTACAGTCTTTTATATACATTTTTATGATTTAGCATTAGAGTGATTTTTATGTTAAAAATATTTTATTAAATTTTTCATAATTATTTTGCTTGTTAGTTAAAAATACTATTTTAACTCCACTCATAATTTTATTAAAATAATTTTGAGAATGTTCAAATAAATCAAATAATTTAAACATCAACATTATAGAAAAAAATCTTTTAATAAATATATATCAGTGAGATAAAACATACATTCGTGTTCTTGAAAAAATACTCTTAAAGCAATTTCTTTTTCTGCTCGAGAAGATTCTATAATGGTATAGCCTTGTATGGGATATTTATTTATTTAAATTAAATTAAAGAATTTAATTGTTATCGAGTTTTATTTATATACAGTGTCATCTAATAAATAATGCAGTTTTTTGGAAATTTTATTTTATTCCAAAATTCTATTTTTCATTATTATTTGTAACTTTCTCCCATTTCAATCTTAAAATTTCAATATACTGAGATAAAACTCTTTTAGTTTTGTGATAAAGAATAAATAAAGCTCCCTTTGGATATCAGTCTTTCTATTAAATTGTTTCTCATTTATATGGTTTTGAAGATTTTGGAATAGATGGTAATCTATATCATAGTGCTAAGTCAGGATAATACAATGGATTTGTCATAATTTTCCATTTAAATTATTTCATTTTTTAAAACGTTTCTTGTGACATGTGAAAATTGGATATTTTGTCATGGTGAAAAATTACGTCTTTTATGTTGCTACTGCTGGTCTTTTTTAGTTAATAGATTGCTTTATTCGATTTAGTTGTTTACAGTACAATGCTTCCGTGATGAATTAAGTATCTAATAACAACTTATAATTGTTAATCCATCTTTATCCACCAAACTGACAGTATAATCTTCCTTGGATTGACTCTTGCCTTCGGTTGTAAAGATGGTGTTTTGTTGTGGTTAATCTGTTGTTTTCGACGTTTAATACTGTTATAAATAATCGATTTTTCATCACTAGTTACAATTCGATTCAAGGATGATTTATTTTCCTATGTACAGAGATGAAAAATGCAAATTCCCATTAGTTCGTTCAGATTAAACGTTGATAATTGTTAGGAAATTTCCTGATTCAGTTTAGTAATTTTACCAATCATTTTCAGATGTCGATGGACAATTGAATGGGTTAATTGGAGCTGATTGATTAAATTGTTCCGCAATTAAACTAGGATTTTACTTTACTATTGTACATTACTTTGGTATAAAAGTATCACATTTATATATATATTAGAATTATTTAAATGTTCAAACTAAATACAAAGATTTATCAAGAAAAAAATTTATAAAAAAAATTCATCTCTATTTTTTGAAAAAAGTGAGTTTATTTTATTAATTTTTATTCTGTTCTCAAATTTTACCCAATAAAAATAACAATATTTTCTTTTATAAAAAACCTTGTTTTAAATAATATTCTATATTCGAAGCTAGTATTTTTTTATATGCAATTAAAATGAATTGTGCTTGTATTGATTTTTTTGAAATTAATGAATTGATATAATTTTTAAATAAAATAAATCAAATAACTATGAAAATTATGAATCGACATAAATTTTCTAAAAACAATTAATACAAAATCCTTAGAATATTTGAACCATGAAATAGAATTATTTAATTAAAATCTATTATCAGACAAATGCTTACTGATTTAATGAAATTCTTCGTAATATGGAAAAGAGCTTGAGTAACTACTTATCAAGGTACGTGTTTGTACGCGACGTATAAAATTGAATATGATTTATATGAGCAAAAACAGTCAACGAACACATTTAACGAATCAAAGAATACTTGACAGTACTCGTAAACATGCTCTCTCAGATAGAATATCTAGTACAAATGAATGAAAGTTGCAGAATTCAGATGAGTAATTCATTAGTAACTCTATTCAACGTACATATGTATTTGTCCTTTCATCTTCACCGCCTTTTTCAACCATGCTAATTGTTCAAAGCAATATATTGTATGATGCAGAAATGTCACTAAACTTTAGATGCATGAGATATTCTATTTATATATATATATATATATATATATATATATATATATATATATATAAATGTGTGTGTGTATACATATATGCATGTTGACTTGCTGTAAGAATTCTTGTTTTAGCCCGAAGACAGTGTAAGTATTTATAACATAAAATCAAAGGAATGTTGAATGCAATTAATAATCGATTTGAAAATATGCAAAATAAATAACTTATTGCAATTCTCATTGAAAAACTTATTTGCTGAATCAGAATATGAATGAATAATTGTCCAGTGATTTAATACAAAAATAATAGATAAAATGTTGTTTATATTTGTATATGTATTTAATTGAAAATAGTTTTTTTTAATTCTCACATTAAATAAAAATAATTTTCAATTTAAAAAACTTTTCAAAATGAATTACCATTTGTTCTTTAAAACTTTACTACAATATATACTATTTACACTATTATAACTATTAAAAAAAATATTCATGTTAATGTACACATTTTTTTTATTCGTATTAATAATTAAAAAAATATGTGATTTTTAAATCAAATGTAGAATGAGGATATTGCATAATGTTTTATAGTTTATTACTTGATAGTAAGTTGCATAAAAATTATATTATTTATAAAGTTTAAGTAATGATAATTATTATTCAGTGTTTTATTTTGAAATTAATATTCTGTTAGTCAGAGATATATTTGTGTGTGTGGATACCATATATATATATATATATATATATATATATATATATATATATATATATATATATATATATATAAACTTATTTTTAACTACTACTAGATAAAAGTCTCTTAAGAGTTTCCATTTTCAAAAATACTTTTTTTTTTTATACACTGACGGTTCTGAAATTATTTTTATTAAATATTAGCTGAATTATAAAATTCTTTAATATATATATATATATATATATATATATATATATATATATATATATATATATATATATATACATACATACATACACACACACACACATACACACACACACACACACATTAATGTGCAAAAGTATTCGCTATATGGGTAACATAAACAATTTATAAAATATTACTTTAAAATATTTATAAAATATTTTTTATTTATAATTCAATAAAGTCGTTAAATTAGAAAAAATATGTTTAATTGATAATAAATATAATGAATATTTTAGTTGATAATAAATATAACATTCATTATATTTATTATCAATTAAATATATTTTTTTAATTTAACGACTTTATTGAATTATATCAATAAATTGCTTATATTACCTATATGGAAAATTCTTTTACACAATAGTGTACATATATATATATATATATATATATATATATATATATGTGTATATATATATATATATATGTATATATTCATGTATGTGTATGTATATGTGTGTGTTGGAAATAAATGAAAAAATTGAAGAAAAAATATAAAAGAAAATGGAATACAATATGAAATGTACTTGTCAACTAATAAAAATTGCAAAATATGAAAGTATGTAAAATATGCCTTTGCTTTTTTATATCAAAGCAACATACGTGAGTATTTTTATTTTATTTGTCTATTTATATATATATATATATATATATATATATATATATATATATATATATATATATATATTCAGTAAACAGCACTAGAGTGTGTTGTTTTATCCGCCCTGAAGTGTAATTTTCTGTTGCATCCGGGTCTACTAAAGCACTAATGTCACAGTCTACATTCACAAATGGACTATTCTATATGAAAGAAGAGACGTCTTTTTCAAATGCAATTTTCCACTAGACGAGAAAACGAAAAGCTTCTGCTGCTCACACTCGACTTTATTACATGACCGTGTTGTTGATGTCATAGAACTTTTTCAAATCCAAGTAAACTTCGTATAAAAAATACTTCGTACGTTGAAAATTTAAAAATATATTTCTTCCTTCTTGTTTTTTTTCCAATTCGTATAAATGTATATTCAGTCTTGTAGATACTGACAAATCTTTATGTACATAAATTTTGTTAATGTCTTGAATAAAAAATAAGTGAAATTATATATGTATATATATATATATATATATATATATATATATATATATATATATATATATAACGAAACATTCAACGTACATTAGAACTTCTTGAAAAATCTTAATGCATATTGAATTTTTAACTGGTATTATTTTACCTATTCTCAATTTTGATATTACCAAGAATGATATTTGAGAATTATATAGAATAAACAAACCATGCTGATATTACTTTACATTTGTTCGTATTTCATTGGAACATTCTCGAGATTTGTACAACGTAGACTTTTAGTCATTTCAGACTTATTTCTTAGTGAAACAATTAGAAACAAAAGCTTCATTTCGAACAAAAGGAAACTTATTCGAATTCCTTCAATACTTGTTGTGCATTGTAGGTCTTCGTATTGTTCAGTTCTCGTATAATGTTTTGATTGTGAACTTAAATTTTCGATTTCAATTCAGTATTTGATAGTTAGTTCCAAGGTAAAAACTAGGTATACATTTCATAATTAACACTTCTTCCTTTCTTTTCATAACTGAATTATTCTGGCTTTTAAGACATGTTCTACTACTTTAAGTGAAAATAAGTAAGATACATGGATCAAAACTTTTTTTTACATAAATGATTATTCGACTTTATAATATAAGCATTTCTTTTAAATATTTATAGGATGGTCCAAATGAGACTAAAATGTTTAGGTTAACATTTACTTGTTTATTATCATTGTCCATTCTTTACTGTTTTTCAGTCTTATTTAATCCATCCTAATCTGTTTATTGTATATAACTCTTTTATATATGTTTTATGGTAATTTTTACATAAATCAATCACCTATCTCAACACTAAAATTCTTTTAATACATCGCTCAGAAGATTATAGTATAACCTTCAATATTCGTATCAGCGAATAAATAATAAGTGATTATTGAACATTTTTATGAAATCTTGTATTGTTGGAGATGAGTGATTAATATATCTAAAAGTGAATTAGGCATATTGCCAAACTAATAATGAAAAATTCTTAGGATGATTTTAATTTAATAACTTAATACATTTATTTTCAACAAAATATTCTCATCAGAGTGATATTTAAAAATGTGTCAAGCAGAGTTAAGCATCTTGAAACCAGCCATAAATTCTTACTATACAGAAATTATCTTAAGGGGTAACACCACTGTAGAAATTTCAAAAAATCAATTTTTTTTTTATTGGCTTAAAATATACTTTGAACCTTTTAGAATATAATACAAAAGGTTTCATTCTGAAAAAAAAAATCTTTTCAAATTTCGGGACTTATACCTGCCGTCTTCGGCCGCTCCGAAACGGCCGATCGAAACTTTAAATTGATTTTTCTCGAAACGACTTTTTCTCAACGGGCACGCAGCATAATTTAAACAGTTTTTTTCCAATCAATTTGAAATTTTAATCATGATTTTATTATTATATTTCGCAGTGAATCACATAGGGGATTTTTAATAAATTGATTTAAACAATTTTTATAAACAAAAACGTGCCTTTTTTTATGAAAATTGAAATTTTTTTTTCAATTCGCTGCCAAATTTACAAAAATCAATATTTTCAAAATCCCCTACGTGATTCACTAGCTATTGACATCAAGAATAAGTGGAATTTTTTTTTTTTTTGTTCCAAGTTCAAGTGTGCGACAATTATGCTGCGTGCCGCGGAGCGCTTCCGATGAAAGGAGCCTCGAATTATTGGCTCTAAATCAGCCATTTTGTATTTTTTTACTTTATATTTTTAGTCAATATAGTATAATGTTAGATCAATAACGTATCAAAATATTTTTTCTTTCCAACTTTCCTTTCCATTCAAAAAAAAATCCCAAAAAAAACGCTTTTTTTTCGCGATTACAGTGGTGTTACTTACCCCTTAAGGAATTAAATATAAAATAATTATATATAATTTAGTTATTGATAGTTATTGGAATTTTTTTTGTTAGTAGTGATAAAAATTATATATAGTATGAAAGCTATTAAGTAAGATTGCGTTCACAAGATTCGACGAAAAAAGACATTTTTCATAACGAATATCATTTGTTCGTATCTTGGCGATATTGCATTTCCTACCATTATTCAAACTTCAGAAACTTTATAAAGTATTCACGGTTTCCATCTCGCAGTTGCAGCAATTTAAAATCCGACTGGTATGAAATGTCAGCGATTGTTCAAAAATTTATTTATTGTGTTCATAAATCTCGTCGTTTTTTCCTCAAATTATTCATTATTGTTAGATTGTTGTTGGAGTAAATGAAAATATACTATACTTGGAATAATATGAACATCTCAGTCGTAGTTCTTCTAAGAAAAAAATAATTCTTTATTAATGTACTTTTACGAACATGTTTCATATATTATTTCTCAAACATGACGAATATATAATTAAAGATGTCAACACAAGGACGTTCGCTTGAAAATGTGACCGATTTTTTAATAATTAGTATTTACTCAACGACTGTTTTCAATTACGTGCGAGTTAATAAATATCAAAGGATACTCTTATGCTTCTGAAATATTCAGTATGCATTTAGAGAGAAATTATTTTAGGCGTGGTTTAATGCTTACAAAAAATAATCATAAAAGAAAACTGTTGTTCAATTTAAGATTTATAATGACGATAAGTGTTGATGCTAATGGCGCAATTTAAATATATGTATGTTGAAAACTATTATGTACAAAAAAGTTATGAAACCATTTTACAGTAACCATACGTCTATGAGTTAATAGCATAAGAGATAAGTTTAATGTACACGTACGAAGGTGTACGAAGATAAAATTAATGTGGAATGATGTGAAGCGAAGTTTAATGTATGTAGTTATTTTGTACTTTAGGTTTTTTTATTAAAATAACCTATTTATTGAAAATTTTCTCTTAATTCATCGTTTTACAGAATTATTATAATAATATATATATAGGGTGTCCCAAATGAGATTAAAGTATTTTTCTTATTATCATTTACTATTTTTTATTATCCTTCAGTCTTATTTGAGCTATCCTATATAAAATTATAATATCAGCAACAGAAACACCTTTTTTCTATCCATATAATGTTTAATAAACAAAAATATTAATAACTTTCAAAATGCATATCAAAAAAATCTATTCAAAATTAAAAATATTGACTAAACAACATTAAAATTCGTTTTTAAATGTTATTTTTCCGTTATTTTAATTTTTTAATTGTATGAAAATTCTCAATAATGTATCTAGTTATAAAAGTATAGAGTTGAAATTAATAATCATGTATGGTGTAATAATAGCATAAATTAATTATTTATCTTTATACTATAAGACATTTTAAGAGGTCAATAATCGTTTATTTTGTTCATTTTATTTGTATAGATTTTATAATGAACTCTCTGATTATAATGATATGTCTATTAAAATGCGTATCAGTAAATAAAGTGAACAATAAGTGATTATTGAACATTTTTATAAAAATTTTAAATTTTGGAGTGAGTGAGTAATGTGTATTAAAGCGAATTTGCTATGTTTAAATACTTTATGAATGAGTTATTTAGTTTGTAGCTTTTATTTTTTATATGTACAATAGAAACATTCGTACTTATTTTTTTTTGTAGATAAGTATTTGATTAAGTTTGTAAATAAGTAGGTTTCATGTTTTATAAAACGAAAAAATATATAAAGAAAAAATAATCGACAAAAAATTGAATTTGTAATATCAGCAACAAAAATTCAAATTCATTTCAAAGATTTTTTGGAATTTTTTAAAAAAAGTTTTTATCATTTATTAACGTATATTTGAAATATTTTGTATTATTCTGGTAACCACGATGGGTTTCCTTTTCATACATATCTGTTCATTTCTTCCATTTTTTAAAAGTTTTATTCCTTTAGCAAAATTTCTAGAACTGCATTTCGTGGCCATTTTCTTTTTTTGCCTTAGAATTTTTGTTTCTAAATATTTGTTAAAATTATATCATGTCTCAAGAAATTTTCAACTAATTTTAATTTTCTTCTTATACCAAATTATATTTTTATCTAATTTATTAAAAATGCTTCTATTGGACAACTTGCTCTTTCAGATTATATTCATCATATTCTTCCTTATCAACATTTCTCTTGTTTCTAGTTTCTTTCTGTCTTAGTTTCCAAAGTGTATGTTTTACTTTCTTATAGCAAAATGATTTATATGAAAGTTTTTCGTAAAGATTCTGATATTTATTTCTACGTATCTTTTACTTATGAACTATTTTTTGCTATTGAAGCCTTGTTTGGCCAAAGCAATTCATCTTATTTCTGTGCAGTGTATCTTGTCTTATGTAATGCTTTATTGTATTTATGTGATATATTTATTGCCTTATGTAACTTCTCAAATAGCAAAACAGGCTATCTTCCTTTTCCCATCATCAGATTTTTTACCTGTTTATTTGTTTTGTTCATTGTTAGAATTTTTGATTTCGTTATTTTTTTAATTTATATTTATGGACTAAAATTGTATGTATGTAAATATACATTTTTAAAAATTATATACAATTTTCAATTAGATATATGCAAGTTTCATAAATGTTATATAAAACATTTGTTTAATTTTCGCATATTAGTGAATAGAAATAAAAAGCTTTCAGATTTAATTAAATATTAAATAATAAACTCCAAGGATTTATGCAATATTTGTTTTATAAAAAAATCCATTTATACACAACTTTTTGATTTTTTAAATATACATTTCGTATTTTAAAAAATAGATTTGTTTATTAAATGTTTTATTTTATTATTTATGAATTTATTATTTTTTTAGAGTAAGTACTTTCGTTTTTTTCATATATATATATATATAAATATATATTTAATGAAACGCATTGAAATAAAACGCTCTTGTTTTCCCAAAAACAATAATGTAATTTAAAGATGTCACTTCAATATTTTACAACAGAGATCTTTAACCTCATATATTTGAAATCATGTTTCCGACATCATGAATTTCACTTTTTGCGAGTATTTTTTTTATTTCTGTATCTGACTGCACGTCTACACTGCATTGCTTCCAAGTTGCGAGCAGTGACCTCCACTTCAACCATTACCGCCACCATACAGATAGGGGCTTGACGGGTGGATTTCTCTTGAGGGTTGAATCTGTGTTTTGTGTTCTGTCATCCATGCTTTTCACCTGTATCATTATGACATTATGTTGTCCTGTTACTATTCAAATACGAAACTTATGAATTGAACTGTAATGAAGGATAACTAGGGGTTTATTTGGTTAATTTTTGTTAGAATTCGTGTTTTATACGATATACTTTGATGTCTTCAAGGTACATATTGTAGTTGATTATTTTTATTCATGTACACGTGTACGTATATATATATATATATATATATATATATATATATATATATATATATATATATAAGTTCAGATATTCAATAAGAATATAATAATTTACATACATTTTAGATATACAAATATAAATATATTAATATTATACATATCTTAATTAGAATTTTATTTCATCATCCGTTAAATGCTTTTTCTTAAAAAATAATTTCGTGAAGATTTTATATTTGAATTCTAGTTTGTTGTACACTGTCGTTCATTTTAATTAATGATTTAGTTTTGTTCAGCATTCTGGCGACAAATATTTATTTCATTAAATTAAAAGTTGATGAAAAGTTGTGTATAATTAAAAGAAAATTTTATAATCTACTTATTTTTCAATTAAATTTTGTTTCCTTCTTTCCGTTTTTAATTAAATGAATATTTTATTAATTGTATTTATTTTTGTTTCAGGTGAGTTTTATCGAAGTATATACACGTTTTGTTGGTAAGATTATTTAATTATAGATATACATTTATGTATAAAATTATAAAACTATAATTTCTTATATAAAATTAGTTATGTTTGTAATTTGGGACATTGGTAAAAATTAATTTATTTTAATTAAATATTATTAGTGGTTATATCAGTGCTTGTGTCACAAATTGTGGTCTTTACAGTTTGACTATTTTCATTTTCTACCTGAAATTTTTTTTATAAATTTTTGGTCTTAAGATAAATATTAAAATACTTAATAAAGGTTATTAATAATATAATTTTAAAATATTTAATTTTTGTGAATTATTTTTGAATTTGAGAATTCTTTTCGTTTTTAAAATAACATGAAGGAATTACAAGTCGATGAATAAAAATAATTAAAAAACCAAGAAAAAAATATAATTGATTATTTTCATTTTTATTAATAATAAATTTATTATTTCCATATTACTTCTTATACTACATTGTATAAGAAATTCAATTCTATTATCAATCATACTTAAAACATTTTTTTCCAATTACCACCATTTATGAATTTATAAAAAAATAAATTGACGTTGTACGGTTTTATTGAGTAAACAAACCAAAATTCTATTATTTGAAACAATGTTCGTAAAAGTCTTTCAATACATGAACAATAGTTTTGACATAAGCGGATTGATTAAAACCTGACAAGCGACAAGTTGGTCTACGAAAAAAAATTCTAAAGACATATTGATTTTACTTCATATCTGACAGCTGATAACATCTATTGCTAGAGAGAATAGTAATTGAATTATGCCAATCAGATAAAGCATTTTTCTTGTTCTGATAGTACGTATAGATACATATTAATAGTTTCAAATGTAATCTTAGATTTCATGAATCAATATATATATATATATATATATATATATATATATATATAATTTATGATTTCGATTATATTAAATATTAGATTATGTTAATGTCTCCATTCTTCTTGTACTAGAATTTAATTTCATTCAGTGTTTACATTTTAAATGCACATAACTGTATTTATTATTATATTTTTTTATTGTAATTGAATTTGAAATTAAATACAAGTACGTATTTTTTATGTAACATATTTACATAAAACATTTATGCACATACAAACACATATACTATATATATATATAATAAATCAACAGTAAAAAAATATATTACGAAATGGATTTAAACTAAAAAAGCTTTGAAATAATAGTAATTCTAGTTTTTATATTATGTACTTTTTTAACTTTACAATAGTAACTAAAAGTATTTTTTACTCAGTGATGATATTTAGTTCTTAAAAGATAATTAAGCATGAGTCATTTAAAATTGTTATGATAGTTTTTGAACAATAAAAAATAATTAGTAGTAGCTATATTTAATAATAAAATGTTTAAATACATTTTTTTCATTATCTTTATGAGTTTGGTGTATCATGGATAAATTAATATATGGAGATTTCAAATAAATTTAGTTAAAAAAATTATAAAAAAATGTTTCGAAGAAAGAAAAAAGGTATGAATTAATACTACTCATTGTTATCAATAACTGAAGGATAAATAACGTTACGGCAATATAATTAGCATATCTGTTATGTGAATGAATTTATAAATTCATTTTAGAAAAAAAATTTTTCTTGAAGTAATATTATTGACATTTACACCATTTGAAAAAAATGTACTGTTTTCTAACTTAGAATTATGTAAAGAAAAACAAAACGATGTTTATATGATGTGTGTCTGTTAAAAATGATAAGATAACATTATGTCTAGTTGTGATTATCAATATTATTTTAGTTATTCCATTTCTAGTTGAAATCATTAGAATATTAGTTTTTTATTAATAATTTTAGAAGTTTATAATGGAAGTTAAATTGTGTATTTAAAAATGTTAAAAAACTAAAATGTAAATAATAATGCAATTATTAAAAAAATGAAATGAATATTTCAATTATAAATTGTGATTGAACGAATAATTGTTTGATATGATTTTGTTTGCAATAAATATTTATTAATTTTTAATCACGTTTTTATTGCATCGTGTAAAATAGGTTTTAAAAATCTTAAATACTGATATTTTTTTATGAATTAAAATCATATGATTTGTTATAAGCATTTTTTTGAGTGAACAGATAATTATTTAAGCTATATATATATATATATATATATATATATATATATATATATAAATGTGTGTGTGTGTGAATGAGTATATTTATTTGAATTAAAATTGTAATTTTTGTAGAATTTTCAAATATAAAATTTTATATTAGCTTTAATATACGCATATAAAGGATTCATATTTTTCGGTTTGATAATTTAAATGAATAGTTGCATGTCTTGTGACATTTTCATATTATATAGAATATATCACGGCTGTCAGTATTTCTATGGAGATATATGATTCGTTCCTGGCTTTTATATAATTTTTTTCAGTGCGAAAAATATGTTTTTGTTGAATTCCATTTCTATCTATTCAATTCAGTTAAATAATTCAAAAAAAAGTTCCAATCGATTTAAAATGAAATTGTCGATCATAGAAATAAATATTTATTAAAAAATAATATTTGATAGCAGTAAATTTTCAGTTAGTGAACTGTAATTGAAATAAGTTTGGAATATAAAATATAATAAAAATAATATTAACATAAAATATTTGAATATACTAATGTTTTTTTTAAAATATTCATTTAATATACTTTAAATAATGAAATATTTACATTTTTATAAATAACATTTTATATTTTATTTTGAAAAATTATGTTTATATGTAATAAATATATAATGCATGAGAGAGAGAGAGAAAGAGAAAGGTTAAATTAACATAATTATTATTATGACAAGTATGGTCGGTAGTATACATTTCTCTGTTGGACAATTTTCCATCACAGTGCCTATTAGTTGCAGTCCCTCTTATCACAAATGGTATCAATCTGTTCCAAAGTATGAAAATTTATATTAAACTTGAGGCCCACGCCTTCAGTCTCTTAATTTGTCCATTATATCACGAACCAATTTGTTCGTCGCACTTACCCCACCCATCTAATATTGCTGTAATATACACAATTCCATTAAACCGCACGCCAATAAAGTAGGTCAGATAGTGTACCATAGAACCCATCTGGTGTGTCCTTCTTATGTTGGGACACTGAATTTCTACCCTTGGCAGTTTATTTTCTCAGCAACGAAATTCGGATAAAGTACGGGTGACGATGGTTTCACTCGACCGTTTCGATAAGTGTCTGTAGTTTCGATGTAAATATTGATTGTTATATGTTAAATTAGTGAAATAATATTGGCTAAGTATTAAATTTATATTTTATTATATATATATATATATATATATATATATATATATATATATTAAAAAATTAATTGTCCAAGATAATAAAAATTTACAATAAATGAATCCTTTTTTGGTCCATATGAACTTGTACATAAATGTAAAATTTATTATTTAAGTTGCAAATATATGTTTTCGTACAAAATAAATTTCGTTTCGCCAAATAGTCTCAATTTTTTCGAATATATTATTTCTAGCAGTTTGTATTCGCTGTTATGTTCTGAAAGAGTGCCAATTTTTTAAATCGATAGACTTTTCAAAAGTTTGTTAAGAATATCATTTGAATTTTGAAAAGTTTTTCTTTAAAATAACTTGTCCAGACCTTTAAAAAATTGTAAGCATTAATAAAAAATGTTCTGAATGTAGATATTGTGTAAAGTTTTGTATTTAAACTAATGTATTTTTTGCGATATGAACGACCAAACGTTATGATAAAAAAATATTGAACTTTTTGATTGTGTAATATCAATTTCTGTATAATAAATTTTTCCTGCAATAATTTTATTTTGAATATATTATTTATTTTTATGAATATAAATATATTTATTTATATATATATATATATATATATATATATATATATATATATATATATGTGTGTGTGTGTGTGTGTGTGTAAAAGAGAGAGAGAAAGAGCGAAAAAAACTATATTTGGTATTACTTGCTTATATTATTGTAATCTTATTTATGTATATTTTTCTAATTGTGAAATTAAATTCCCTTGTCTTGAAAAAACACTAATTATATCCCCCCCTCCATATACACACACACACACACACACACACACACACACACACATATATATATATATATATATATATATAAATTTACGAAAGGAAATTTGACAAGGTGTGTTGGAAGAAGTTGTTTCAAATCATGAAAAAAAATAACTTAGGTGAAAAAATAGAAGACTAGTTTTGAATCTTGACAAATCTTAGTATACAGAAATTGACGTTAACAGGAATAATAAAATAGCTAGAATTATAATTAATGATAGACAGGGATGATCTTATTCACCATATTAATTAAATTTGATTATTGAATAAACTATAGTCACTATAAAAGAAAAGACAATGAGAATTAAGATAAATAGAAAATTCATTCAATTCATAAGATATGCAGGTGATTTTGGTATTTTATCTCAATCAGCAAAAGAAATGAATAAAATGCTAGAAATTTTAATAAATGGGTTAATTATATCAAATTGACAATAAATATTAAAACCGTATTGTCATTTAAGATGAAAAAAAGGAACAGAAGTAAAATAAAAGCAGAAAAGTAAAAATTAAACAATTTAAACAGTTTGGTTATTTTGGAAGCATAACCATTAACGATAATAAAAAAATGAGTGAGGTAAAAAAATAGATTTGGTAAAACAATCTTTCCAGAACAAAGAACATCTATTTATTAATCCACAATTATATTAGTTTATTTACGAGAAAATAATTTATAAAAACTTTTATTTGGATTGTATTGATAAATGGATACAAAAATTGAAATTTGGATAAGTAAAATTTGGATAAGAGAAATATAATAAACGTTGCGAAAATATGAACATGGAGAAAGTGAATAAGAACAAGTTGGATATATAGAATAAGTAATACTTAAGTACTCGACAAGTCAAAGAAGTAACTGGAAAAGGTCTTTTAAAATATATAGAAAGGGGATACCTGATGAAACATAATGATCTTCTTAAGAACATTTTTGTAAGTAAAGTGGATTTCGAATTTTATAAAGTCGTGTATTATGAAATGTCGGATTGTTATATCGGAAATAATATAAAAATCAGACATTTAGTTTCATGACATAATACAACGGTGGCGAACCTATAGCACGCGTGCCATAGGTGGCACGTATGAAAATTTTTTTGGTACGTTATCGATTTTTAAATTGTATATGAAATAAGAACTTGGAATGCCATTCCCGAAACCTATAACTGTTTAAAAAAACTAACAACTGCTGTACGGTCTATTTTCTCCTTAACTTATGCTTGCGAGTCGTTATTTTCCGAAATGAATTTTATAAAAGGTAGTTATAAAAATAAGCTGACTGATGAATCCAGCGCGGCATGTGCATTGCTTAAAGTTACGACTTATTCTCGTAAACCCGATATACAACATTTGGCATGCAAAGTACAGCAAAAATCTCATCAATAAAAGTTATAATTAGTATTGACTTTTATATGGCAAAATGTATTGTATACAATTATTTTGTGAATTTTTAAGTCAACTCCTTAAGGGGTTATACGCAGTTGCGAGGCGCAAAAACGACGTTTTTTTGGGAATTTTTTTTAGAAACAGTATTTATTTTGCAATTACAAATTATGGTTATTTGAATAGATCCTACTTTCAAGAATAAAATAACATGTCGATCATAAAAAAATATTGAAGTGCACCGCTCCTGCAGACGATGTCCCGAACGACCTCCAAAAAAAGGCGCTTAGCGGTGATCTCCATATCGGCGGTTTGGATTATTTGAAATCAAAAAATATGATCAATTCTTTTAAAGGATAGATTAATGCAGGTATTGAACGAAGGAATAATAAACATTTTCATTTTTGACAAAATGGCGTCTACTTGAAAAAAATTTTTCGTTTTTTACTAAAATTTTCGCTCCAAATTGTTTTAAAGAAATAGTAATAATTTTTGTAAACTTTATTCCTTCGTTCAATACCTGAGGAATATATTTAAGAAGATTGTGTGAAAATTTGAGACCGATCGGTTCAGCCATTTCTGAGATATCGAGATCACCGACTATGAAAACACCATTATGAGATAAACTCGTTTGAAGTTTCGGAAGTAGTTTACACATAGTTAAAAATTACTTACAAATTCAGGTGTATGTCCGAAAATATTTATCGGATTTACTTCAAATTTTCAGAGAATATACTCAAATATATGTGCATTCCGAAAATGCAAAAAAATCGATTTTTTTGAAATTTCTAACTGCGTATAACCCCTTAATTTAATAAAATTTTATAACAATTAAATTTTTATTCTTTATTTCGTACTAAGAATTTTCCGGCACGCCAGAGATTGGACAAAAAAATAATTGTGATATTTGACACGCGCATATAAAAAGGCTCACCACCGCTGACCTAATACAAGGAAATGAAAAGAATGGCTTCAGATAGGAGAATATAGTAGCAGAGATAAGGCACTTAGTGGCTTTTAGTGGATGATAATGATCTCTCTCTTTATCTATCTATCTATCTATCTATCTATCTATCTATCTATCTATCTATCTATCTATCTATATATATATATATATATATATATATATATATATATACTCGTATATAATATCAGAAAATTACTTGATAACGATTCAAGAAGTCAAAACTAATCGTAACACGAGATATAACAAGACAAAATACCCTGAGGTCTTAAAATTAAAAAAAATGTTATATATATATATATATATATATATATATATATATATATATATATATATAATGTTTTAATATCTTGATGATACATGTCATCGTACATCGCTCGAAGTTGTTTTATATCTCGGAAACATTTTAAAGGTCATTTTTTTCATCACAGAAGATCAATCACAATTGACAATAAAGTGACAAATATAAATCTGTTCCAGGTAACATTCTAAACCTTTCAAATAGTGTGTCATATTCCATGAATAACGCGACACTTTGGCATCAAGACACATTGGCGACGGCCCGTCTCAACGCACCATTACTATCAGCAACCGCCACCATCTTCATACTCCTCGTCCGTTTCATGAATCGCCACTTTCATATCTAGCTGCCACAATAACCTTCAGCGTCGGCACTGGTAATCTCGACCTCTTTTTTCGCGACAAGAGGGTGTTAGTTGAATGTTTATTGATCGTGTCGACAGTCTCAACGCACTGGCCGTGGCATTGTTGGCGTACGTCTTCGGATTGCCGTGCCCTCGACTTTGAAACGATTAACGATCATCATCGCTTTTATTTTGTTGATATGTCGTTACTTGGGGCTGAACTTGGGTCAGTTTTTCAATTAGATATGAAATTAGTCATTCGTTGTGTTTGCGTTCGGACGAATTAATTAAAAAAGTTCGGACGCGTCGATTTAATCTTTGTAAATAGAATTGTAATTTTAAAGTCGTCGAGACTTTGTAAATAACGTTATTAAAATAAATAAGGATGATGTATTCGCAGTCACATGAAACTTTTAACCTCTTGATTGTTTCATTTCGTTGCAGAATGGCGAAACTTTAAATATTCTTCTTTGTAACTGTTGTTTGAATTGAATTATTTAAGTAATAACATTTTTTCATTATTTAATATTTTTATAATTTATTTTAAATTATTCTTAGAACTTCTCAAGTCATCATTCGATTAATTTATAATTCAAATATATATATTACTAAAATGGAAATATCGAAATATTAATTATACATAACGAACGAAGACAATAATTAAAAAGTGTTTTGGTATTTTTCTATATTTATATTTCATTTCTACATCCGTTCCAATATTTTATATATTGTTTAAGAATGAGAAAAATTTATAAATTAATAATTACAATTGGATGTTAATATATTGATCATAAAATTATTTAAAACAGTTTGTATATAATTAATGTAAAATAATTATATATATATATATATATATATATATATATATATATATATATATATATGAGGGAGGGGAGATAGAGAGAGAGAGAGAGAAATAGCAAAAAATCTATTAAAAATATTTAAATTTATTTTGTACAATGTTTTCGTCCTTCGAGTTGGATTTCGTATTAGCAATTCTTAATAAAATAAATATAAAACTATTTTTATAACTAACTGATATGTCATATTCGTTCGTATCAGTCAATAAAAATTAATTATATTCATTTATAATATCAATGTTGGAATTAAAATTTCATAAAATTGTACTTACTCAGATTAGTTTGACAAATCCGTTGACAGACAGTTTGTATGACATGACAACGTTCATTTTACTGTACTTTTTTTTTATCTTCGAACGACTAATCAGTATAAAAAAATTAATATAGTTTACGCATTAAGCTAATTAAATCAAATGTATAAGGTTTCTTAATATGTTTGTAGTAGTATACATAGAGATTATTCATGTAACCTTATGTATTTTTATCTAGTTACTACAAAGTATTTGCATATATGTATCTGTTATTTTTACACACACACACATGATAGATATATATATATAAATAAATATATATATATATATATATATATATATATATATATATATATATATTGTAATTATGACGATTAACTTTTGATATTAAATAAATTACCTTGTTATAAGATAATAATTTATGAATTTAATATTTGGTGCAATATTTTTAGATTATGTATTTTTTGGAAAAATCATATTGTAGAGATACGAGGTCAGACAATTAAGTAATGCGACCGATTTTTTTTCTCAGCCTGTGGTAACACTGCGAACCTGTAACTCCGCCACCGTAATAGCAGATCCCTACTCTCTCGATTGCGACCTTGACCACCCTCGTACGATCATTTCTTCGCCAGCTGTTTAGTGTTTTGTAACAACGCGCGAGTAGGGCATGTCACGAAAATGGAACAGAGAAATTGAATGAACATCGCTCAAGATTGTCTCGAGCAGGTTGAAAGTGATTACTCTTCTCGATCGAGTTATTACTGGTGATGAAAGTTGGTTCTTTCAATATGACCCCGAAACTAAACGACAAAGCCAACAGTGGCTGTCCCCTGGAGCACCAAGGCCAAAGAAGGCGAGAATGAGCAAGTCCAAAGTGAAAACCATGTTGATTTGCTTCTTCGACAGCAAAGGGGTGGTTCGCAAAGAGTTCGTACCACCTGGACAAACCGTAAATCAAGTATTCTACCGCAATGTGCTCGAAAAATTATGAAAAAGGGTGCTCAGAGTGCGTCCAGAGATCGCGAAGACTTGGGTTCTGCATCACGACAATGCTCCCTGTCACAGTGCGTTCAGTGTCTCTCAGTTTTTGGCGTCTAAAGGCATCGCAACGTTACCACAACCGCCCTATTCACCGGACATGTCACCCTGCGACTTTTTCCTATTCCCCCATATGAAAAAATTCGTCAAAGGTCGACATTTTGACTCCGTTGAAGATATCCAAGAATCTGTGACGAGGGTACTCGGAGAGGTCCCACAAGAAGTGTTCCAGAATTGTTACGAAAACTGGAAAACTCGCTGGAATAAGTGTATAGATACGGGAGGGGACTACTTTGAAGGGGATCGCAGCGATGTACCTTAATTTTTAAATATACTCGATTTTTGAATTTTGTCGCATTCCTTAATTGTCTGACCTCGTATTTATACTTTGTTTAAAAATATTTTATATATTCTAGTAATAATTAGTTTCTTTTATTACTGTCTTTTCATAGTTGTGTATTCTACATTTTTTATTAGTATTCTAAAATCATTATTTTTTATAAAAACTTTTTCTCCAGCAGTGAATTTTTTAATCTGAGAAATAGGACAGACAGGGCTGTTTAGTTTTAGTAAATGTAACCTTTTTAAGAGAGTAACTTTTTAATAAAAAATCCTTATTAACTCGCCTATTCAGCATAGTGAATACGACTAAATATCAGTGAATGATAAAAATTATTGACATTTTCTTCCAGCAGAGGACTGATACAATCTGATGTGATATATATATATATATATATATATATATATATATATATAAATGTATTTGGTTACAAAATATATAATTTTATATATTAACTGCAAAAGATTTTTTTTAAAAAATACGTGTATCTATATAAATAACATTGCAGTTTTTATAATCTTGCACAATACAAATCCTATAACTTATATATTAGTATGTTTTCGCAAGAAAGTTTATTTCTTGGAGTGTACTTGTTCAGAAACAGCAAAGTGTTGAAACAGGAAATAAAGAGAGTTCATGGATTGTGACATGCAATAAACAACAATAAAGTTTTTCAGATAGAGTAATAATTGTTATGAAACTTGAGCGTATAGTTTTGAGTTTAAGTTGAATTTTCATTCAGATCAATTAAAAGGCGTATTGTTGAGGAAATCTGAAAGTTTATAATAACAGAGAAGTTAATATTTTTTTCATAACTGCCGAATTATAATTTTTTAGTTCCGTAACGATTTATATTAAAAAATTAGAAATAAATTTAATAAAAATTGTTCTTGGGATTGCAAAAATGTAGATACTGTTTATGATTATTCTTTATGTATTTGATAAATATAACCGAATATTTAAATTTGAAAATCATGTAATTTGGAAAAAGTTTTGTATTGAAAATTAAAGAAGCAAGATATATAAATAATAGATTTCACTGAAAATGAAAAAAAGAAAAAAAAGATTTATTAAATGTTATTTATAAGAACAAGAAATGGAAATATGTTGTACTGCTTAAAAATCAATATAAATTCTAAAGAAAGGAAAAAGTTTAAAACTAAAGTGAAACCTGTTTGTAACTTTATATTCGAAACATTTGGATTTTGTCAGACTCGAAAGTTCGAGTCCATTTCATAAATAGAGTAGTATTAATTTTTGTTTGGAATATAAATTTAAAAATATTTTTTTAGGTTAAATAAACATTTATAAAAAGGTACATTAAATGATAATAAAATACTATTCTTCAGTTGAATAAAATAATAATTAAATGTTCACTGCAGAATAGCTGCTATGAAAATCTTGAAGTTTTCACCTATTTAAAAGCTATTATATTTCTTTTCTTTTTAGTTAAAGCATACTTTCTAAGAAAATAATGAACGTAACGGTCGTTGAAATTTTAATTACTTCTTGTCAGTTTGTCGGTGCATACATTCGTGAAATTTTTTTCTACATCAGATTTAGATTTAGGAAATACGTTCGTTTGAGTTACGTTTAAAGTTTTAGATAATTGAATTTTTAACTTTGCGGTAAATCTAGTTAGATCTCATAAAATACTACGGATGTCGAATACTAGTTTGCAAGTTCGGTTCAGTTCGAGTTTTAGTTTGATTTTGTCATTGAATGAATATCACGTTAAAAGTTATTTCATTGGCTACTTGTTTTCAAACATTGAAAACGTTTTAACTTCAGTGCAATGTAAAGCTCCACGTATCTATTTTCTAACTGTAATTTAGAAACTAGTACGTAACTTGCATGTTGAAATTTATGTAAATTTAGATTGTCGGATATAGGAGTACACATAGGGATGGAATATACGAACTCTACAGTCAAGTTCCTAATACATAAATATCTATATGTGTGTGTGTTTGTATATATATATATATATATATATATATATATATATATATATATATAAAATTTTTTTTTATATTATAATCTTTTTTCTATTTATATTAATTTAATTTGCGCTTTTAAATATTAAAAAGAACACATGAATTTTTGTTATTTGTAGTATGAATATGTTATTGAGATTTCTACTGGATAAATGAAAACATTATCAAAGATTAATAAATTATTTTCAAACAAATTTTTTAAAATAGAATATATAAAAATACTGTATTTTAATATTTTTTAAAATTATCTATTTTTGTAAGATATTTACTGATATAGGTTAAGTTTTTAATTTATAGGTTAAATTATGAAATTGAGAAATATATTAAGATTAACATAAGTTTTTTTTTTTAATTGCGTAGGTATAAAGCTTTAGATTTAGTAAATTTTTAACCAGTTTCATTCAAAAATAATTTAATCAGTAATATTTAATTTTGTATAGTCGGTTGTGCGAATTTTTTTTTTATTTTATACATATATTGTACATATATACGTAGGTATTAATATAAAGTATGGTTATATATTAAAATACACAAAATTATTCTTATTATTATTTTAATAATAATATGTTGCTGCTATTCTGTTTCATTGTTGCTGCTTTTCTTTCAGTTCCTAACTGATTTTAATATTTTTATTTGGTTTCAGCACACACACATGCATATATACATACATACATACATACATACATACATACATACATACATATATATATATATATATATATATATATATATATATATATATATATATATATATATATATATATATTAGCAGCAGCAGCTTATTTTCTGTCTATAGTTGTATGAATAATTCTCTTAGATTTTCTACTTTCAACAATCCAATGCCTTTCTATTCTATATGTATTCCACATTGAAAAATTGTTCATGTATCTATCTCATCTATTTATAGATCTTTTCTTGAGCCTTTTTATATTTCTAAGTTTCCAATCAATATTTTTGATTGTTCATCGTTGGCTTTATCTTCTTGTTATATGATCGGATGATTTCTATTTTTAACTTTAATTTTTTTTATAACGTTTTCAACTTTAGTTTTATTTTAAAATCATTCGTTTTTCTTTTTGTCTTTATGTGTAATCTCTACATCTATCTTTTTGTCCTTCTCTGTATTGTCTAGACTCTTTAAATTATTTTAATAATCAAAATATATATTTACTACTTTACGTGAAAACAAGTAAGATCTCTTATCAAAAACTTTTTTTAAAACAAAGAAATATTCGACTTTATGATAAGTTTTTCTTTCAAAATGAGAACATCTTATTTTTAGTTTCCTGTTCATTATATCCTTAAATCTTTTTTTATGTTAATGAACTGTCCTCAATACATCGTTTTTAACTTCTTTTTCTTTGTTACAATATTCAAATTCTCGATATATATTTTTTTTACTTGGTAGCATGATATAGTTTTTTATATCATTGACTTACATTATGTTTGAATTTTTTATATTTATGATAATGAATACTTTGAAAATAATGTCACATTTGGTATAAAAATATTCTGTCTTGTTTATGGTCTTTTTCAAATTTTTACATTTTTATTATATAAATTTTCTTTTTTTGTATTTTCTTCAGGTTTTTTAATTATACACACTTTTCAGGATTCTACTTAACACATATTCGTCCGCTTGACGAAAATTCGTCATCTTCCAGAGAATCACCCACAGCCAAATAACGAAAATTCGTCATTTGTATATTACAGAGAATAATTGATTTTTGTTCTCTTAATTCTGAGTATATTAAATTATAATTGTAACCAAACAGAGATAATGCCATGAGAGAACTGATTTTAGCCACAACAACAAAAGTAGAACTAGCTACGTATGTGACTTTTGCAACATTCCCCTTCATACTGGCTCATGTTTTGAACAGTACCATTCACTGAAAAATTATTAATTATTTATAAAATTAAAGACTCAGAAATAATGTACTTCATCTAAAAAAAAGAGAATAATAACTTTGTGTTTTTAGAAGTTCATTTAAACTTTTTTATGAATTTAATTGTTTTATAACTAAGGAAAGCCAAAAAAAAAAAAAATTATATATAAAGATAAATTTGTTTAAATCATTTTCCAAGATTTCACTGAAAAATATATGATTTCTAACAAGTTACATTAGTTTTATACAGACCATATCATTTCTACAGATAGTGTCAAAAAATGCCGGCATTTGGTGAATGGCGGTGCAAAAAGTTACCCGACGAATATGTGTTAAGTGTGAATTTTCATCTCGTATATATATATATATATATATATATATATATATATATATATATATATAGATATCTTCTGTATTATTTAATTTTCTTTTTATATATATATATATATATATATATATATATATATATACCTATCAGACAAAATAAAAATAGAGAAAGGAGTCAGACAAGAAGATAGTTTATCATCAAAAATATTTAATGCAATTTTAGAACAGGTCATAAGAGACGCA
Source organism: Neoneuromus ignobilis (assembly GCA_029203775.1). NCBI lineage: Eukaryota > Metazoa > Arthropoda > Insecta > Megaloptera > Corydalidae > Neoneuromus > Neoneuromus ignobilis. The sequence goes on from CP092090.1 coordinate 18,253,982, forward strand.
AATTTTGAAAATAAAGGAATCAAAGTAAACGGAGAATATCTATCACATCTAAGATTTGCAGATGATATACTACTTATAAGTGAAGAATTACAAACATTACTCGGAACCCTCTTAGAAAAAAGCCGAAAAGTAGGGTTAAAAATAAATATGGGAAAAACCAAGGTCATGTTCAATAATTTCGCTGAAAGAAGTAAAATACAACTAGAGAATCAGTACCTGGAACAAGTGGACGAAATAAAATACCTAGGGAAAACTATAAGATACGATGGTGATTTATGGCCAGAAATCAAATCGAGAATCAAAGCCACATGGGCAACATTTGGGAGACTAAATAGTATAATGAAAAGTAATATACCAATCAGTTTAAAAAGTAAGGCATATAACCAATGTGTACTACCGGCCTGTACGTATGGAGCAGAAACTTGGACTCTAAACACAAGAATGAAACAGAAACTGCTAACTGCTCAGAAAAGTATGGAAAGAATAATGTTAGGAATTTCCAAACTGGACCGAAAAACAAGTAAATGGATAAGGGAACAAACAAAAGTAATGGATATAATAGAGCAAGTTAAATCGTTGAAATGGACATGGGCAGGACATATAGCGAGAAGAGAGGACAACAGATTGACGAAGATTGTAACGGAATGGAGACCGAGAGATAAAAGGAGACCCAAAGGAAGACCACATCAAAGATGGAGAGATGAAATTGTGAAGTATTGTGGAGGCCAAGGTTGGATGAGATTGGCCAGTGACAGGAAAGAATGGAAGAGGCTCGGAAAACTCTTCTTTTTTAATTATGACATTCGACGAGGCTTTCGCCCAGCAGTGGGCTGATGTGGGCTGGAGATGATGATATATTTATATATATATATATATATATATATATATTTATTTTTGCAATTACAAAATGCTCTTAAAAACATTGGAAACTGTAAATTATGTCTGATATCTTTAATTTTGAATATTGCTAATATTTCTTTCGTAATGAAATTGAAATTTATAAAAAAATCGATTCTGAATCTGTTCAAATATCAAAATAATACAAATCTGATATTTTGATGGTTACACAAGTAACCGTTTCGTAAAAAAATGGAATATTTACATCATACGACATGTGCAACGGCACAGGTTGCACAACCCTTAGGGCGATATTATATCATATATGCAAATGTATGTATGTGTATATAAATATATGCTCTTGCCTGCACGTGCATATGTGTGTACATGTACCGTAAAGGAAAGATGATGTCTGTTTTCAAAGGCATCGTTTACAACAGATGTGCGTGTGTAGAAAATGTCTGTTGCTATATACGGAATAAACAGCCGTGCACTACTGTTTGGTTCACACAAATGAACACAAAGGTTATAAGTTCAAAACTTCATCTAATCGTTCGAGAGTTTACTGAGTAAATAAGTGCGATTAGTTTAATATATGTAATACGGTTCGTACTGTACGCTTCGCACATAACTGCCTAACGTTTTGACATATTTATGTTATATTTTCGAAGAATGGAACGTTTGAATCGTTTAGACTCGCGTGTTATGTTAGCAGTAAAAATCGAACAAGGGCGTCTCTTTTTAAATATATATATATGAGAATTATATTTTTTAATAAGAAAAAATACATATTTTTCGAAAACTTAACTTTTTATAAATTCGACATGTTTAACTATTTAACTTATATGTTTTAACATGAAAAATTTACACATATATGATTTGTTATCTATATGTACATAATAGATATAATATATTTAATGAGTGCTTATACAGTATGAAATGTTAATATTTGCCAATTATAATCAGTGTAGTATGTTTTATAAAAATGAATCCAGCATATTTGTATATTTTATGTACAATAATTGTTTTAATATTTTTTATTTTATATAGTTTTATTAAGCCTTTTTAATTTCAGTATTATTATTCTATATTAGATTTAGTTAATTCGTTTTTTAATGAAGAATTTATTTTTGAATACCATAAGATTGTTTAATTAGCAATTTCTGAAAAACGAGTAGGAAAAGGAAGAAGTAAATAATATACCAATTATTTAATATATTTTAGAAAATTTTATGGAATATGTTTGTATATTAATATCTTTAGGAAGTATTGGTTAGTTATTAATTAGTAGTATATAAATTTAATATCCTGATTAAATTATATGAACTAATTGATTTTCATCACTTCACTACATTTATTTTAATAAAATATCTAGTGTTGTATTATATTTTCATTTAATTGATTTATCTTTCTTGATAATAATACTCTCGTACCATTAGAATATATTGGGGTGAACAGGACTTTATATTGCAACTCTGTTATAATTTCCTGAGTCAACATAATAACAAGTAGGTTACAAATTATTATGAAAAAGGAAGTCATTATTGATGAAAGATGACATTATATAAAAAATCCCTGTTCTTTGAACAGGGAATGAAATCATCGTATCATTTTCTAACTTCCTAGAATTATTGTATCGTGGCTATACTGCATTGAAGGAAGCATGTGGATGTTATATTGAGTAATGTCCGAAGAATACGTCAAATAGGGTAAGATTTATCATTATAGCTTGTTAATATCATTGGTCAGCAATATAACAAGTAACCTAGCATTATTGTGAAAGAAAATGGTTTTGTTTCGTTCTTTTTAATGGCTATTTTCGAATTAGTGTTTCGTTTAGTCATCTCACTGTTAACTGTAATGGTCTGTGGTGACTGTCTGACCCGATCTTAACATTTTATAGAAAATAATTTCATGTTTTTGTTATAAATTACGTAAGAGAATCTTGTGACGATGAATATTTTTTTGTGGTTTGAAGTGGAGGTGTAGTCAGGATTTACTTACTACTTTTTAATGTAGGAATTATCTTAGTATGTTTTTTTCATCATCTGTTACTATTTTATACAATAAACTTTTTTGTCATTAGAGATTAAAGTATTGATCCGTTAACAGTAGTATTTTTGACAGTTCATGTGAAACCCATTTCTCTTCTCTTTAAATATTCCTCATTTAAAAAAAAATTTAATTATCGTTTTTAATATTTATCTGTGATCTTTTTTGTTGCAGGGATTGTCTTAGTATATTTTTTCATCACCTGTTACTGTTCGATACAGAAAACTTCTTTGTCATTAGCGATTAATTATCGAAAAGGAAGTATTGATCTGGTTAGCGATAGTAATTTTTGACAGTTCATGTAAAATCCATTTTTTTGTTTATTCCTTATTTTATATAAAAGTTGGATTTTTTTATTAACATCTAGTATTTTGCAAGAGTCATTCAGTTGTGTCAAAACTTTCTACAAAAACGTTTCCACATTATCTATTTTCATATTTTGTGACAACCTAGAATTATTTTCGTCTTTCAGATCAGTCATTATTGAATTTACAAAACAACTCACGAAATGACCTTTCAGCTACTGTGTCATAATCATAAATTTAGCAAATTATTCTAAAAATTTTTTACGCTTTTTTATGTCAATTAAATAAAATAATTAGTGACGAATAAGCATCGTATTTATTTCCATTCTTAAATTAAAAACGTGTTTATGTCCGAAATAATAATTTGTCATTATGAATTTTAATTCAGGTTTACCAATACTGATAAAATAAATAAATACAAACAGAAATGTTGTTCAACATAGTTTTCAATAAATTTCGACGAAGGAATTTTTTTCGAATTCATTATATATAGACGATACGAAATGAATAAATGAAATAAATCATCAATACATGATGTTTTATTCAGTCATTCAAAGTGTATGGATTGTATAGAATTTTTAAACGACTTAAATGTTGTATGCAAAATATGTGTATTGGAAAAAGTAAAATAGAATTTTAAGTAATTTATGAAGAATTTTTGGCACAGCATCAATTACTATTTAAAATTATCTAAGTAGTTGTTATTTCATCTGCATATATATATATATATATATATATATATATATATATGCATATATGAATGCATTGAACACGTTCACGTCACTTATATGAATTTTATATAAAGTCGGAAGTATAAAAGAGGAAGTATGATCGTATAAACGATATTTATGTGCGATAAAATATCAACACAGTCGTTTCATGCGCAAACTGTGCTGTGAACGTATTAACATAAATTACAATTTTCAAGAATTTCGCGCTTACCAAGTATATGACGTAGATGAATTAAGTTTTTTGTTTGTACGGTCGCTCTTGAATATATATATGTATATGTGTAAGTTACTTTCGTGGACGGTATCTTTTTCGTCCCACACAATTTTTTTCTTATCTATAGGTACAAACACATTTGCATATATATATATATATATATATATATATATATATAACACCTATTTAAATGTGTGTATAAACTTATGATGGTGATTGAACTTTGAACTCTTTTTGATCTTTATTACAGTTTGGAAGTAGAGTTTTTTTATTAGTTTCGAACTTATATTTTTCTTTGGAGTCATGAAAGGATTACGTCTTACGATTAAACTTGATTAGCTAAAGCTGAAGTAGTATTTATAATCTTGTAATAATTTTTTTATTAAGATATTATTTTTTTTGATGTAATGAAAGCCCATTCATTTTTACAAATTATCCGAGTTACGTATATATTAAATTTTATTCATTTTTTAAACTCAGCTGTTACGTGTAATTATATGTAGATATTGAAAGAAAATTGGTATCATGTTTTGAAAATATTATCAATTGGTATCAATTTTTCGATTTGATAATAAAACTATTAAATTTGCTTATGTGATTTCAAAGGTAGAGAATATTGAAATATTTAAGAAAAGAAACAAAAATGATAATACATAAAATTATAATCAGATTGAATATAACGTTTGGAATAAAGACATGAATGGAAACCAGATTGTCAGATGAATATTTTGAAAAAGATTATATGTGGAATTCAAAGATACAATATTAGAAAAATGTATAAAAAGTGGTAGAAAATGGTATTAGAAAAGATAATAATAGTTGAATGAAAATAATGAGAAAATTATCATTCGAAGAAATGTTAATTTTTTTCTAAAAAAATATTTAAATGGTCAAATGATAAAGATTAATAATATATTTAAATTTACACGTTTTATAAAACGTGAGTATAAAATTAATTGTGACAAGACGTTTGAATAAAAATTTATCAAAATACCAATTATAAGAATTAATTTAGCAAGTATTTTATTCGTCACGAATAAAAGATATAAAATATTTCTATGAGTAATAATAAGAATTTGGAACATAGAAAAAGTCATATTAGTTGAATTACAAAATAATTATTTTTAAATAAGTAATTAAAATGAAGTAATAGCTTTTTGTTAGGTGTTGGTGTTAATTTACATTTATAAAAATTAATTATTAATTTTAACTTGACTATTTTTTGTAAACTCGATCAATGATCACTTATTGTTCATTTCATTTCCTGATGTGCATTTTTATGTCCTTGTTATTATCATCAGAGCATTGCATTATAATATCTAAGAAAGATGATTCATTTATATAAAAATAAAATAATAATTCATTTTTAAATATTCATGTATCTTCTAACAGTATATACATATTAATTGTAAACTAGATAAAATTATTTTTCTTAATAAAAATATATCAACATGTTCTTATTAAAAGCATTTATATTGGAATATGAAATTAAAAAATACAATGCATTTTTATTAAACATTCGAATAAAAGAAACTTTTTATCTTTTTCAATGTGATTAATTCATTTCTGAAAATAAATTTAGCCCCCTGTCATTACGAGATATATTTTCAATTCAATTTTAATTCGATTGAAATATTTTTTTAATTCTTATTTTCATTTGACGTGGACATAAAATTATTCAATTTGAGATATAAATGTTGACGTCAGTTTATATATATATATATATATATATATATATATATATATATATATATATATATATATATATTAATTAACCTATAAGTGAATAAAAAAGGAATACAAAAGTCACGGCATTACCATTTTTTACACTTGATTCAAACGTCATTAGGAAATAATGAGTTTCTTTTTCTTTTTCTCGTTCATGACAGTGAAAAAGCATCGTCTAACTAATTAATTACGTTTTAGTGAAAAGGAAAAAAAGATTCGTTTTCCTTGACTGAACTTCGTCTTCAACCCTCTTCAGGGTCATTCTAAAAATATCGTTATGATTAAGTTTTACAGCCAGTAATCGTCCGCAAGTACATTAAAGTATATTACTGGCAATAAATTGAGAAAATTATCATCGTGATAACAACATATATTCGGACAATAAATAAATCAATACGTGCACGGAAACAACATTAGCTAGGTATATTATTAACTTCCGAGTAACAGTATTCATTGATTTTATATCATTTGTGTGTATGTGTGTGTGTAATAATAAATTCGTGTTCATGTCGAAGATAAAATCCGAATATGTATATGCAACTACTGATTTAATAGTTTAATATGTAGGCATTGTAGTTGAAACGACACTTATAATACGCTTTTTTGGGTGACATATTTTTCAGATATTTGAATTTTTGATTTGACTTTTCTGTATATTTACGGATAACGTATCAACAAGTCATAAATAGGGGTTGATAAATGGAAATCATATATATATATATATATATATATATATATATATATATATATAAGTTGGCATTTTTTAATGTTTTTAGTTGTGGAAAAGTTTTTCGGTTTTGTATGAAATAAAAATATTTTTTTATTGAATCGATTGTGTAATTTATATTATTTATTATTACTATATTTCATTTCTTGGGAATTTAGTTATTCTATTCTCATAAAAGGATGTTAGTTTGGATATAAATATAATTCTCGATATATGATTTTATTTCTTTGTATGAATTTAATTTCTCCCATTAATATCATTTTATAAAGATCAGAATAAATTATAATACAATATGTTGTCAGATCTGGTGAATATGGAAGACATTTCTAGTCAAGATTCTTTAATTTTCTTTCACTCTTTGTAAACACATATTTTCTTTCTTTATCTTTGTGAAATAAAACATTTTTTCCTATTCACTGATTGATCTTTGATATGTATTATAATTTATTCATTTCAATCAATTGTTAGCAGTACCGATCTGAATTAATAGTTTCGTAGAATTTTAAAATTCAAAATACAATTTACTCATGCTTTTGACATTCCATCTTCAGCACACAATTTTATTTTGGTATTTTTCGGTATTTTCAGTTAACCAGTAGAGTTTCACCTTTTAATGACAAATATCATTTTTTATTGTATCGCTGTATGAAACTCATATCATATCAGAGAAAATTGTTTAAAAGTTAGACAAAATTTTTCCTAAAAATAGATATGAAAATAAATCAACATTGATATCTAATAACTGGAAATAGAATTTTTATAGCATATTCCTCTTATGATGGTAAAATGGTTATTAGAACACACGTTTAGCAAATAAAATGAATAATATGTGGTTATTGAACATTTTTATAAATCAAATTCCATGATTTAATCACTGTGTTATTACACTAAGAGTACTGTATATTTGAGTAAATTTTCCAAACTAAGATATTATAAATTACATTGAAAGTTTATAAATAAGATAAATACAAGTTCCAAAAAATTGAAAAAATAAAAAGCTTTTATTTAGTATTGGATGTGTTTAGTATATGAAAATGTTGTTGATAATACAATTTTTTATATTGAAATAAAAAAGTTTCATTTACTAGAGTGATTTATATCGTTTTTTTTTGGAGTAAGTATCATGTATTTTTATTTTATTAAATAGAAATAACGATAACGATATATAGTATTTATAAAACCCATAAAAATTCAGCTACAAAAACAACGTGAATAAAAATAATATTATGTTGAGATAATAGTCGAGAAATAATTACAAACATATAAAAGAAAAATTGCTTAGTTTTGAATATTAATTTATTTTAAGTATCGTATAAAAGTTATTAAATTACTGTTATCTGTATAAAAGTGGTGCACCAGATTTTATATTAAAAAAGGAATTAAACGCGAACTTCGTTTTTATATTTAATTAAAAGAACCTCTCTTCCGAATCAAAATAAAGTGCGAAATTTATTAAAAACATTGAAAAAGGTCTAGGTTCGAGTTTCATTTACATAATTGCATACTCATAAGATGGAAAAGACGTGAAATAGACGACGTATATTTGAAATTTAACGATTTGTTTTTTCGGTATTTCGAAAATTAAACACTTGACGTTGGATCACTTAACAGATTATTTTCATATGTATACACAGAACCACGTACATATCCATACATCCATATGTATATATATATATATATATATATATATATATATATATAATGTGTGTATTGTGTTTTTATACAAACATATACAGTCAGTTTTAAAAGTCAATTAATACTTAAATAAAATGTTTTTTTAATTTAAAAATGAAAAATTATTTTGTAAATTATGAGTTTTAATTTACTACGTATGATTTTTACTGTTTGTTTATTTTATTTATGCAATAATAATGTTTTTTTACAAATGATGATCGCATGGTTATTAAAATACATATTAAAAAAAATTGTGAACCGTAAGTGATTGTTGAACATTTTTATAGTTTTATTATCTTAAGAAATGATTATTTTGTAAAAAGTGGATTAGCCACAGTACCAAACTAATTTAAATGAATGTCTGATTTCGTTAAAATTATAAAATGGTTTTTTGTAAAACATCTATTACCACGAACATAAAAACTGTTTGAGTTAACATATAACAGTGCATAAATTTTCTACATATACTTTATCATGACATTAAATCTCATTGATCGTGACGAGGTGAAGAAAGAAACTGGTATACTATAATCAGTTCAAATTATTCATCCATGAAGGAACATCTCATCGTTTCTTTTAAAATATTACATTGTATTTGTATTTAGAATTATTAAGTCAGAAAATTTGTATTGTGTTCGAGAATATTCGTTTGGTTTCTATCTATTGTTGTAGACTACAAATATTATTTTTCATGACTTGTTATATCACTGGTTTTAAATGAGTAGTCTTAAAATAATGCTCTATTTCGAAATTAATTTTCAAGTTATGATTTGTCTTACTAATAGAAAGAAATGGTTTTTGTACGTTTTTAAAACTTATTAAAATGATCGAATTTCATTTGTGTATTGACAGATATTCTCTTCAATTTTTTTACAATCGTTATTTCAGTATTTTTATTCAATTAAAAGATTATATAGAATGTCCTGAATTAGACTGAAGAATAGTAAATGATAGTTCATTTGGGATACCCTATATTAGTAAATTAAGACAAGAGTTTATTTTATTTACAAAAAAGGAAATGTTTAAAATCTTTATTTTTCAAATATTTGTAATATAAAAATATTACAAATATTAAGATAATAAATATTTTTGTTATTTATTACTTTATAATATTCTAATATTTTTTAATACTAAATTAAATTGAGTTATATAATAGTATTATAAATATAATAAAATCATAATAATTTTACTTTTTTTTCCAACGTTCCGTATAATCTGATATATCCTTAAAATAAGTCATATATTTATAAATATTTTTTTAAAAAATAAAAATTGAGATAGAAAAAATCATTTTAAAATTTATTAATTAATTTATTGTGTAAAATAAGAATTAAAAAATATGACTCCATATTTGAAATGTTTGATTCGTTTTGGTGAATCATTTATTATATTAAAATAAAAAACAGAAATTAGGCAGATTCAATAATTGAAATTTTAACTTATTTTAGACTGCCAATAAAAAATCAAATTTAATAAATTACTAAAATTTTTATTTAAATCATTTTCGAACTCCGGTGCAAATATTTTAACATAAATACATCATACGTAACACCATAAGATTTTATAAAGTGCTCTATAATTCTTATTATTCACTTTGTTTGCTGATAAGCATTTCGATGGTCATACTATCGGAGTCAAAACATATAATACAACGTTTTAAACAATAAAAGCATGACTATATAAATGTGTATTAGCAAAATAATAAGTGATTAATGAATATGCTTATAAAATCTTGTGGTATTGAGGGTGAGTAGTAATTAATTTGTGTTAAGATGAATTTTCTATAATACTAAAAAATAGTGATAAATATTTGTTTTTATTTTTATATATTTTTTTTTATTTTGTATAGAATATTGTTTCTGATAAAAAATAATGATTTTTCATGTATTTATTTTGAATAGAATATTTAAAATCAAACACTTTCATACTTATGTCAGGAAAATAACATTTTTATTCATTTTCTTTCTAAATTTGATTTGTTCAAAAAATTTATTTAAAAAAAAATAAAATATTCAAATATATCATTTGAAATGAAATATTATTAGTAATATAAAAAATGTAGTTTAATATATACATATTATTTAATAGGAATTTAAGTAAATTTAAACGTTATGAATAGTTGACTGAATATAAAATAGTTCTATGGAATTTTATTATATCCTTAATAAATATCTATTTCCATATGAATACTAAACACGTGGCTATGCATTAATAATGATAATGAAAAAAATAACAAATTCACTTAACGAGCATTTCGATAAGTGCATAAAAAAATATGTAACAAAGGATCACCGCTCACAAAAACAAAATCATTTCTAGCAAAGGGGGAAAAAATCATACTTAAATAGTCTGTATGCACGCACAGACAACATAAACTTAAATATTTATGGATTTGTAAATGCGCTGAAGATACGCCCTTTCGATAAATAAAGTATTCAATTCATTCGCCTTCAAGTTCCGTTCCATTTTTTTTTCTTTCTGTCGGCTTACGTAACGGTGTCGTGACGCGGCTATTGAATAAAAAAGTCACTGCTGTACGTCTTTTCTGAACAGATCATCGCTGTAAGCTCACAAGGGTGATCAAAATGGCGGATATGGATGATAAACTGTGTATAAAAACTGAACAAGGTTTTCTAAATATTTTCACTGGCGCGTAAATCAAAGTGGATGGCTTTTATGTTGAAGATTTAGGATGATTCACCTTTTCTCGTAATGAAATTGAAGAAAAAAATATTCACTGACACAAATTTATATATATATATATATATATATATACATGTGTATGTATATGTGTGTAATAAAACTACAAATAAATTACTGATTAATAATTTGAAATAATTAATTAAAAAAATCTATATTAACACATTACGGACTGCATATTTTGCGCTGGGCTTCATCTAGAGTCCAGCAAATTTCGCAAAAAAATGCACAAAAATTTCTTCATAAAATCGATGTAATTCTTAAACCAATGAACATTTTGAAATGAAATTTCATATCTGCCTATAAAAGGGTTCAATGCATAGATATATGTAAATATAATAGTGGTTTTCAATCTGTTATGAGTGTACCAACGTGATAAAGTACAAAAAAGAGATGCTTTATAATAAACATAGTTTATTATATAAAAAAAACACTTTTTAGCGTAAAAAAACATCTAGAAGCGATAAAAATATGATAAATTACGTATAGCATATATTCTATATACAGAAGTTGTTAGAAAAAAAATAAGAGAACGAATTTCGATTTTATTCCAAAAAAACAGAACTTTGCTAGGGATAAAGATTACTTTATTTAAAATATCTGAAATATTTTTCATAATGTTTATAATTTACCAATATTTTGAATATATACACCACCATCTTTTGATGGAATTAGAAAAAAATATAGCTTGTATATATATTTTTTGGGCGTCAAAAGTTTATACAACGAAACACGCGTTAACGCGTTAACGGACTTACAGTAGTTTAACATGAAACATTTGTTTAGGTGTGGCCGGGCGGAAATGTGTTAATAGTTTTGTATTATTTTTCTAATAAAATTATTTGTTAATTTGAAAATAAATATAAAATTTTATTTTAACTCTTTGCTAACTTGTTTTTATGTTTTCATTATATATTTTCCGCATATACTTGTCGATTTTCATAATTTCTAGCATATATATTAGTCAGTGATTAACATTTTTTAATAACCATAATACGTAGGATGTATATAAATTTATTTACAAAAATCTATTGTTAAGTACAAGATATGACATCATTCTTTATTTTAAAGCGAATTCAATACCACCTGAACTTGTAACCAACATTGAAGAAGTGAAAAGTAAAATAATAAATAGCAAGTATTTTAATCTAGCGTATAAATTAATCTTTTTTTTAATAATTCAATTACATAGTACGATAAGACTTGATTTGATATTGTAACAATGTAGGTGTTAATATTCATAACTGGAACTATTACGGCTCTGTATGTGGTTGAATAACTACTTGTCTATTACAGAGAAATACCCCTCTAGCGTTGTACATAAAATTTAAACGTTCCTCTTCTCGCTAATCTATATTATTAAGGACAAGGGTTAATTTTATCATACATTTATAAAATAATATATCTGTAGATATAATCCATAATCGAGGAAATTTTAGTATATATATATATATATATATATATATATATATATATATATATATAGAGAGAGAGAGAGAGAGAGAGAGATGTATGTATGTATGTATGTAATGTATGTTAGTTTGTTTAATAGAAAAAAAAGCATAAATATTTTTTTATTGTAACTTTCATAATGTATTCTTGTACTATATTATTATGATCTTGTTTTTCAAAAAGAATAATATTCTATTTTTAAACATTTTACAGTTTATTTTAAGAAAATTTCAAGAATTTAAATCTGAGTTGAAAATAATATTCTAGTGACTATTGTTAAAAGAATATATATTATTTAAGAAAATAATTTTGTTATTCATTTTCAATATTAGTTGCCAGTATTGAAATTATCTTATAAACATAAAAAATAATCAATACAGAAATATTAAAGCATTAACAAAAGTATATTTAAATGTATATGAAAAAAAAATTCAAAATATTTTTAGTACATTTAATTATTAATTTAATTTTTATATATACTTGAATATGAAAACATTAATTCTGTAACTGCAATCAGTTAAGGCCATATTCTATTATAATTACGGAAAGTTTGATCATTTATGATTATACCTGGTAAGATTTCCAATTTGTGTAATTTTGCTGTTCGATAAGATTGTACTATTTTATGTAGTCCTTGAATTTATTCATATTATAGTTTATAAATAAAAATAAACTTTTTAGTTAATTTATTTAACTTATAGAAAAGATAACTTGAAAAGTAACAATAGTTGTAATTTTATATATATATATATATATATATATATATATATATATATATATGTATATATGATTAAATAATTCCAGGTAAATTATTTATTAATTTTATTTATACAAAAAAATAGTGGTTGTAGCTTAAATACGAAATTTGCTTATATGTAAATATTTAAAAGTTGTATTTTTTATCAGTTTATTGTTTGTTGAAAATTCATAATTTCAGCATAAAATCCTATATAATTTATAAATAAACGTTTGGATTTAATGAATTAATATAAATATCATTGCTTCATATCCGATTTTTCATGCTTCGTTAATTTCACATCGTATTAAAACTTCACAATTCAACGAATGCAAAAACAGACGATTAAATCGTCGTTTTTTGATTTCAGTTCAATGTTTTTAACCCATTAACTCATTTAATTAACAAGTTCCCTACATGACAAACTCTGTCGTGAAACTAATCCCTTAATAAGATATTTGTTTTATCTTTTGATCGTTAACTAATTAGTACGAATGACATATGAAAACCCTTTTATGTATTTTTAAAAATATATAAAACATGTTCGACTAAAACTTTAATGAGAAATAAAACAGTTCTCCGGGGTTGTATGATAACAATTTCCTGTATGGTGAATGTTGGTACCACATAAACGACGAAAGTCTAGACAGCTAGCCAACATGGAATAATTAATATCTATGACAGGTAACGTTAGTAGTCTTTTGAGAATAAATCCGTCACGAAAGAGAGAAACACACGTTTAGTTGTAATTTAATTAGTCGTTCGTCTTTATTTTTCTAACGCACACGTTGCGTCATTGTTCAGGTGTATCTGCATTGTCTGCGGCCAAATATTTTATTCAGTATTTGCTCTTGCGTTCTGTTCTTTGTTATATTGTTACTTAGAAATCAATTATGTTCGGATATAGACATATATATTACGTTCATTTCAAAAGTTGTTTTCTAATTCTGTTTCATTTTTATTTACTTTTAAAGGAACTCGACGAAAATTTACCAAAATAAAAAAAAACTGTTTTTTTAGACAATTTTGTATTCTCATTTTTAACCATGTAATTTTTGGAGCTTACTTAGTATTTTTATTGTAAATTATGCACAATGGACATTTGATAATTTGGACAATTACATACTACTTGACCGGAAAATTCAGTGTGGAGAGTATGCAACTCACGTACCAGAAAATGTGTTAATATAAATGTTTCTCTCAATTTTCATAGATATTGAACTTGATTTGAACAAAATTCATTTTCTTCGGTATGTTGATTACACATATCTGTTAAGAGAGTTTTATTATTACTAATATTCTTTTTTGTAGGTCTATCACACATAATGTTTAACTCCTTAACTCGTTCGCTACCAGCGTCACATATATGTGACGACCCGGTTTTCTTACCTGAGCCTGACGTCACAAATATGTGACGAGTGTTCATTATCAGTTTATGATAATTGTTTGTACCAAATCATGCCGCAAACAGATGGGTTATCTTAAAAAACAATAAAATAGTTACAGTATGTTATTAGTCTGCCGATAATTAAACTTTTAATCATTTAAAACGTTATAAATACATCGCAAAAAATTAATGAAAATTTGGTATCATATTTAAATAATAAAACGTCTGGGCTGTGGTGTCGGTTTTTATCCTGAGGTCCTGGTAGCGAACGGGTTAAGTAAGACTTTCATTATATAGGATTTTCAAATTATATACATATATAATAATTATAATAATAATTTAGTCACTACATCATTATATCACTACGTCACTACATCATTATTTACTTTTAAAAACTGCATTAAATTTATTGTAATTTTTTTTATATTTCTTTGGAAATATTAATTCAAGAAATTTAATTTTGTATACA
The DNA here is from genome assembly GCA_029203775.1 of Neoneuromus ignobilis. NCBI lineage: Eukaryota > Metazoa > Arthropoda > Insecta > Megaloptera > Corydalidae > Neoneuromus > Neoneuromus ignobilis. The sequence goes on from CP092090.1 coordinate 18,268,994, forward strand.
AGTATTTGAATTTGTAATAGCTATTAATCAGTAAATAAATAGAGTTTAAAAAAAATGATAAATGATTATGTGTATATATTTAAATGTTTAACTTGTAACTGCATAACTCTTAAAAATAATGTTGAATGAAGAGTTTGACATGTTTGAAAGATTGTTTCTCTAAGGAACAGTTATTGTCGATTTTATCTGTTAGAATGTAGTGTACATCATTATTAACCCTTTACACTCGACTGTCATGCCTGAAGTGATAACGTGATTTTACCGTTCTTCTCGGACGTGACGTTTAACTTGACATAGTGTTTGTTAACCCCGTGTACTTTTATTTACTTACAAGCTGTTTAAGTTTGTTAATACTCGGATTCATTTTTTTGTATGTACATAATTTGTATGATTTATTTAAAAGTATTGCATTTTTTAGTAATTTAATTGGAAGTGTTAATTGGATTGTTATTATTTATATATGTTGATGTATTTTTCATATTTATAAGTAATTGTAATAAATATAATTTTAATTTTATAAAAAGCAATGGTTTCAATGATTTTATTTTCATTTCTTTTCTATAAATTTTATAATTGATTTTTTAAAAAATTAATATTCAAATAAAATAGTGTGTGTTGTTATAAAATATTTTTTATATTTAATAAAAACTATTTGATAAGATAAGTGAAACATACACATACATAAAGAGAAGTAAATACGAGGGTCATTTGATAAGTATGGTAAAAAAGTAAGAAAAACTAAATTGAAAAATTTAATTAAATTAATTAATTAATTAAATTGAACAATAAATAAATTTACCATACTTATCAAACAACCCTTATATAATGAAGTGATAATCTGTACTGATCTTTATCTAATTTTTGTTCAATCCTGGCAATTACTAGAATTTTTAAATTTAATTACTTAAATTTTCAAACAATTTAAAGTAAAACTTTGTATTCTAATAGTTGTAATGTTGGGCTATGTTTAATTATTATTATTTTTTATTTATATAGGGTGTCGTTTAGGCTATCTTGTATAATAATATACATTTGCAATTTTTCCATTATGTACTGCAGAAAATATATATATATATATATAGAGAGAGAGAGAGAGAGAGAGTGTGTGTGAGAGAGAGATTTTAAAATCTGTTATATTTATTATAGATTGATTAAAATTTTCCTTTGTAATTTCAGTTTCTATGACGTTGAAATTAATTTTTAATTTTTATGATATACAAGAATTTTTTAAAAAAATATAAATAAGGTCTGTAATAGTACCATAGATTTAATAATAGGAATTGAAGTAAGTTCTAACTTATATTTAGTAGCCTCGAGTGTCTAGTTTAAACTAGAAAAGTTTCAGTTTCTTGTGTAGCGTCGTTGCACGGTAGTGTCATTTATCACGTGTTCTTCTGATCTGTGTATCAAGTGAAAATCTTCAGTTTATCTCTAAGACCCCAAAACTAGAATTCTTAATTTTGTCTGTATAGAAATTTAAAAGTTTTCTTTGCATTGAAAGTCATATACTTGCTTTTTGTGATGCAAAGGGAATCATTTACGCAATATCTGCCAAAGAGAATTTTCTGTTGAGTACTTAAACATAAGACTTTACAATAAAACGTAAAGTAAATCTGCAAAGAGTCACTTTGTACTATAATACTAGATTACATTATAGTCAACCGATGATTATTCTGAATCCACAATTATTTTATACCTTTTATACAACCCCAATTCGACACTCAGATTACTAGTTGTTTTTAAATTAGAAGGAGGTTTTGACAGATTAACATTTTTCATCTAATATGGAAATTCAAACTGCTGTATGCAATTGGATCAAAAGCAAATTAGAAAGTTTCTTTATGTGCAGAATATAAAAGGTGGCTCAAATGAAACTCAAGGATTTAGACATATATTTACTCGTTTACTATTATTTCGTATTCTTTATTATCCTTCAATCTCATTTAGACAAGTCTGTAGAAATCGATAGGATGTTTGGAAAAATAAACATGTAAATTTGAAGTAAAATAAATTTACTTTATTTTGATACCGATTTATTATTTTTTTTTTTGCCTTAAACATTTTCCAAATAATTGGAAATTTTAGATTATATATATGTATATAGTCATCAAGTCCACGATTCTAGATATTAAATTTTGTAATTATTTAAATATACTTAAAATCATTTCAGAAAAGAAAATACTTTGAATTTAATTGTATAATGAAAAATAGTATTTATTTACACTGTGATCTATTTCTAGTTATACCTGTTCGATTGCTTAAACAATCATTAATATCTAAAATAGATATTTCAACGGTCGTTGATTTATAAAACATAAATATTTAATGTAATAGTATTTACAGTACACGTTCTTTCAACCTATCCGTTGTTCATATAGATTTTCCAAATTTAAATTTATCGTATGTGAAACAAAAATGTCAAGTGATAACAGTATGAACGAATGAATGGAATATAAATAAAGTTACAAAAATGAAATTATCAACTAAATGAAAATATATCCGACTGGATTTCAAACATAGCTCCATTATTAACCACTTGCATCCCACGACCATATGTCATAGCCACACCACCACTTTCATTACAACCTCTCACGCACCACTTGTGTGGCGTTAATGCTATTCTGTGGTGGCCAGAGGAAACGCCATTACCATAATTGTAAAATCGTTGAAACATTCTAGTTAATTTTATTTATATACGAGCACGGTTATCCGTAAAAAAAGAAAACTGTATTTCTCTCAAAAGGGTATTATTGTAATCAGTATTGATTTTGTCATTTTGATAATTATACGGAAAATTGTTTTATTCAAAACTTTATTATAGTAAATATAGATAGGTTAGACGAATAATGTTTGGGAATCTTTGAATATTATATATATATATATATATATATATATATATATATATATATATATATATATACAAGGGTCGTTTGATAAGTATGGTAAATTTATTTGCTGTTTAATTTAATTAACAAATTAATTTAATTAAATTTTCAATTTAGTTTTTCTTACTCTTTTACCATACTTATCAAACGACCCTCGTATATATACGAGTATATATATATATATATATATATATATATATATATATATATATATATATATATATATATAGCTATTAACCTACTTTTTTAGAAGTGTAAGCAAGTTTTACTTCATTTACTACTTCACACATATGTTTTTATATAACTATATACTTTTTATATTGAATATACTCTTCAGATTCGTTAGTTTCAGCAAAATGTGCGAAATCTAAGAGGTAAAATATAAGATATCTAGAAGGATTTTTATATATATTATTCTTTAAAAATTGACTAAAAATGTATAAAATTTTCTAGATAAAATATATAATTATTGTGTATTCAAAAAATATTCTTTATAGGATACTTCTTTTTATTTTTCAAAGCCAAATATATGGTATGTAAAATAAAAAATATTTTTAAAATTTATCACATTATGTACTTAAAAGAAAATAATATTTTTTCATTTTTATTTGTAGAATCATTGATGTTTTATTATTTAGCACATTGTTTATTATAAATAATTACAATAATTATTATATTTGTAATTTTTTACTGCAGATATAATTTGTAGATTAGAAAAAATTAAATTAAAAGGAGTAGAAATAAAAAAAGTCAAGTTATTCTTGTTTAACACAGCTCATTAACACATAATAAATGTTTATAGATGAAGTAGATAGAATAATAAAAATGGGTTGATGTTAATTCGAAAGAAGTTCTTCTAAAGTCAAAGATTCCTATATGATTGAAAAAAAGTTTTTTTTATTAATATATTTTATTTGTTCTCATTAATGTAACACGAGTCTTAAATTTTATAATAACTCAAGAACTCGAGACTCAAGGAAAGATCATGTTAGGAATAATATTTATAGAAAAGAAAAGAGTGGATTTCAAAGAGCACACAATTAAGAAAATTATAACAATAGTGAAAAGTTCAAAATGGAAAAAGACTAGTCATATAGCAAAATGAAAAGATCATTAATGTACAACAAAAATTATTGATTGAGTATTCAGAAATATAAAAAAGCTCTGGAAGAAACGTATAGATAGATTAGATAGAGATATGAAAAAATCTTCGGCTTGGAATAGAAGAGACATTGGATTGTTGGAAGTGGAAGATAAAAATAAACTAATGATGATTATTGTGATACATACATACATTCATATATATATATATATATATATATATATATATATATATATATATATATATATATATATATGAATTCAGAATTTGTCTCATTTTCAATTAGCTTGGTAAGTCTTGATCTGTCCAAAGATAATGAAATATATTAAAACATTAACGCCCGGCCATGCCTAAACGTGCGTTTCATGTTGAACTATTGTAAGTCCGTTCACGCGTTAACACGTGTTTCGTTGTATGAATTTTTGACATCAAAAAAAATATATATACAAGTTATATTTCTTTTTAATTCCATCAAAAGATGGTGGTGTATATATTCAAAATATTGGTAAATTATAAAAATTATGAAAAATATTTCAGATATTTTAAATAAAGTAATCTCCATCCCTCCTAGCAAAGTTCTGTTTTTTTTGGAATAAAATCGAAATTGGTTCTCTTATTTTTTTCTTCTAACAATTCCTGTATATAGAATATATGCTATACGTAATTTATCATATTTTTATCGCTTCTAGATGTTTTTTTACACTAAAAAGTGTTTTTTTATGATAAACTATGTTTATTATAAAACATCTCTTTTTTATACTTTATCACGTTGGTACATTCATAACAGATTGAAAACCATTATTATATTTACATATAACTATGCCTCGAACCCTTTTATAAGTAGATATGAAATTTTATTTCAAAATGTTCATTGGTTTAAGAATTACATCGATTTTATGAAGAAATTTTTGTGCATTTTTTTGCGAAATTTGCCGGACTCTAGATGAAATCTAACGCGAAATATGCGAACCGTAATGTGTTAACATTCATCCACATTAAAGCACTAGACAAAAATAATACAAATATTAACACAACTTATTTTAATTTTCAGATGTAAACTATTTTAAAATGTAATTATTCTCTATGTTTAATTCCTTAGGGTCACTTTTGTTCAGTATCTTATTATACGCCAAAAGTGACTCTAAGGAATTAAACAACAAATAATCATATACAACGTTTTATTGTAATTGAAACAGACAATTTATTTTTTTAAAATTAATATTTATTTTATGTGACATTTGTTAATAAATAAACAAAGGTGAACAATTTTCAAACAGTGAAATGTTTCGGTTTGATGATGTTATGTAGTACATATTTTTTTCTTGTCGAAACTTCATCATCCTACAATAAATCATTCATATTACATAGATTACAAACTTAAAGTCTCGTTAATGTAAACAAGCTTGTCATGAACTGGCTGACATTTGCCAAGCATTTGGATGTACTATATATAGTTCATACAATAGTTGGAATGAAAAATATTTAACGATTTTTGTACATCGTTTCATATTCGATCATTTCATTTTTCTATGTGTATTCAATGTTCGATATAATCGAAACACGATACTGTCTGGTGTACTTATTGTATGGTAAAATAATAAATTCGATGAAGATAATATGAAACCAATAACAGAGAGATATTATTTTCCAACACTGCCGATCGATACATAAATACAAAGTACATGATAGGTCGTAGGAAATAATTAAATAGTTATTTTTCTATAATTTTGTGAAGTATATATCATTATATAGAGAGTAGAATATAAATTATATATGTATATATATATATATATATATATATATACACACATACACGCACACAAACACACTAGTTTATTAAACACAAATATAGAAAATTCCACTGAAATTGTTTTTCAGTATTTTTACAGCTGCTATAATACATTTTTCAGAACGCCAAACATTTTTTAAAATAAATTTTAGAAGAGAGTTTTATATAAATTTAATTATTTCGTCATTATAACAAAACTATTTTCTTCCTAAAAAAAGCTTTTATTATTTTTTCTACAGGTTTTATAACTTAGCTCCCTGACGATGTTTATATGACCATTGTAACGTGCATCAGTGAATAAAGTGAGCAATAAATGATTATTGAACACATTCAATCGTATAGTGTTTGAATGAGTGATTTATTGGTGTTAAAAGCTTTTATTGGTCTTTGTTTTTAGCTGTTATTTGCTTTTTATGTCTAGTTGGATTCAGTTTTAATCTTACTGTTATTTAATTCTATTGACCGGATATTCATTCTGTCGCTATTCATTTCAAGTTGTAGTTAATTAATTTTTTTTAGAAATGAATTACTCGGTCTAATAATTATTCAATATTACGACATTTAAAAAATAATAATAATAAACCATTGCGGGATTTATTTCCTTATACACATTTCGATAATCGTGCAATCAAAGCATATACATTTATGTAAAAATGAAAAATTAATCTCAAATGAACATTAATAAAAAAATGTATTGTTGTTTGAGTTCATATTGTTATGCATACTTGAATACATACTTTTTTTATATTTTTTATAATTAAAAGAGCTAAAATTAGAATTTTCTCTAACACTTTATCGATTGAAATATATTTTGAAAATTTAAAAAATGCACGCATTTTTATTTTAAAATTAATTAACACATTAAGTTATCGCTAAAATCTTTTCGTACATTAAACAAATTAGCTACTTCTTAATCATTGCTTTTACATCAGATTAAGTTCTAAAATGAATTCCTCGAAGTGGTTGCTTAACTGTCTCGACAAGAGGATAATCGTTTCGAAGTACGGATAGAGAATAGGGTTGATGTGACAGCAACTTCCAGCGTAGATGTTATAAAACGATTTTCATATCCAATATTATGTACAGATTCGTATTTCTTGTATTATAGTATCTGTTAAGATTCGGATTTTAATGGTAGTTTCTTTGTTTAAATGACAATGAATTTTTTTATATCTTTAGATTATGATTAGTATTATGTGTATATTGTTTTATATATATATATATATATAGAGAGAGAGAGAGAGAGAGGGGGAGAGAAATGTTTCATCAAATTATCATCTGTGTAGCAACTTCTTCTAAATTTATTTAGACCTAAAAATTTATTATTTCCATTTTCCACAGTTACTCAAAAAATATATTAATAATTTATTATTTTTTATGGTTTTATATCTCCAGTTTTCATTGATAATTTCTATTGTCTTTTGAATTTTTTCTTATAATTTTTTTTATTTTATTCTGCTTTTAAATCAGTATGTTTGTATGTATGTACATACACACACATGTATATACGAGGTTGTTTGATAAGTCCGTGTAAAAATAAAAACTGCTTCATTTTTTTGAATAAATCGTTTTTATTTTTCAACATAGTCTCCTTTTAGGCTTATACACTTCATCCAACGCTGCTCTAGTTTGTTGATCCCTTCCGAATAATAGGATTTGTCCAAGTCTGTAAAATAGTCATTCGTTCCTGCAATCACCTCCTCGTTCGAATAAAATCTTTTTCCCGCGAGCCATTTCTTCATATTAGGGAACAAATAATAGTCCGATGGAGCCAAGTCTGGAGAATAGGGGGATGTGAAACGATTTGGAACCCTATTTCCATTAGTTTTGCGGCTACAACTGCTGAGGTGTGAGCTGGTGCGTTGTCGTGATGAAAGAGGACTTTTTTGTGGGCTAATCGGGGACGTTTTTCTTGCAACTCGGTTTTCAAACGATCCAATAACAATGAATAATATGCACCTGTAATGGTTTTACCCTTTTCCAAATAGTCGATAAAGATTATTCCTTGCGAATCCCAAAAGACAGTCGCCATAACCTTCCCGGCCGAAGGAATTGTCTTCGCCTTTTTCGGAGCAGATTCCCCCTTGATAACCCATTGTTTACGAAACTCTTTGGTCTCAGGAGTGTAGTGATGTATCCATGTTTCATCTACAGTGATGAAACGACGCTTAAAGTCCTGCGGATTTCGCTAAAACAGCTGCAAACCGTTCTTGCAACACTTCACACGATCTCGTTTTTGGTCGATCGCGGCACCCACCTGGCGGATAGCTTTTTCATGTCCAAATGTCGGTGCAAAATATTATGTACCCGTTCACACGAGATGCCTACAGCACTAGTAATCTCACGCACTTTCACTCTTCTGTCATCCATCACCATATCATGGATTTTATCAATGATTTCTGGAGTGGTGACCTCAACAGGGCGTCCAGAACGTTCAGCGTCTCTTGTGCTCATATGGCCACTCCGAAAATTTTGAAACCACTTATAAACCGCACTAATCGAAGGTGCAGAGTCACCATAATGTTTAATCAAGCTTCTGTTTAGTCTCCTGAGGCGTTTTGCCTTTAATGAAGTAGTGTTTAATCAACACGCGAAATTCTTTTTCGTCCATTATTTGACAATCACTCGATTTCCTTGATTCCAACGATTGTCAACCACAAAGGAATAGACCGATATGGCTGAAACTTGATGTGTGTTCTTCCAAGAGGTGCTACTAATTAAAAATAACCTCGATATGCACCAGTGGTGCCATCTTTCGGAATTTACACGGACTTATCAAACGACCTCGTATGAACATTCATACAAACCTCTTTTTATATTTTTCTTTTTTAACCAGCCGTTAACTTATTTTAATGTCCAAAATTCAATATGTAGTGATAAATATTCAGTTTCGTAAAAGGAAGCTGAATACATTGATTTGATTTTTTTCTTGTAGTATTTTTTTTAAAAATTTAAACGAATATTATTACTGTTAAGTTAACTCACTTAATGAATTATTCATATTTGTTAATGGTGTAAGCTAAATAAAAAATGTATTTGTGAATATGTGTGTGTGTGCATACATAAATTAAAAATATAGAAAAAACACCTTTATCATACCTTTATTTATACATACACATACATACAAAAACACTAGTATATATATTTAGCAATTTTTTTAGGTTAGATAAAACTTTTGATACAGATTCAATTTAAAGTTCTATCACCCTTAAAAAAACACCTATATATAAACACAATTATTATCGTCGTACAACTTCGATCAAAAAATGAAGTCTGTAACTCGATTTCAATCTAAATCGACTGAGGTTAAATATAGGAAGAAAAAAATCGTAAAAAGAGTAAATGAACGTGTCTAATGAACTCGTAAGAAAGAAATTTGCATGACAAACAATTTTTATTACGTTACGCGTTCCGTAATAATAGCAGCAAGTAACTACCGTACGTAATACAACATGCCAAGATATAATGTAAGACGCAAAGTTTATTCATCAACGAACTACAATAGTCTTGCGAAGGTTTTGTCACAATACCCTTAGGAAATATCACCCTCGCTACGATCAAAATATACATACATACATACATATATGCAACACACTTGGAGAGAATCATTTATGACAACGAAGTTAAATTGTACCTAATGTGAAATAATATCGATCAACTTGTTTACTATATATTAGTTTGACATTTTTTTGTATTAAGAAATACTGTTATGGTATCGATTTTGTATTGAATAAATGTACCTATATATACCTGTATGTATGTATATATATATATATATATATATATATATATATATATATATATTTGCGTGTGTGTTTATTTATTCATATTGTATTTTACATAAGTTATAGTACATCATATAATAAATTCATGTCAAAAAATATATTAAATTAGAAGAAAAGCATTTTTTAAAATGAAAATTTATACTTGCGAGTTTCACTTTATTCAGAAAAATTATCATTCATCTTCGTTATCTTCATTCAACATATACCTTATTTTAAACAAAATTCAAATCGAAAATGATTTATCTTTTTATGTTTTTCTCATAGGATTTCTGATTTATCAATTTTTTTTTAAAAAAAACTTACTTATACAATATTATCGTGGTTGTATTTTTATTTTTCAATAAATTATAATTCAAATTTGTCTATTTTTATTTTTCAATAAATTATAATGGAAATTTGTCTATTTTTATTTCTGTATACATTCGCTGCTTCTGCACAATACATAAGATATTTTCTATATATGTTTTTATTATATTATATATATATATATATATATATATATATATATATATATATATATTAGAGAATGTGTTATATCAAATATCGTAAAATAATACATTTAAAAAAACTTGGTCTTTATATCTAGTTCTTGTCTGTTTTGAATATTATTCGTCTTTTTTTATATGCATTTATTCGTTTATACCGTATGTGTTATATATATATATATATATATATATATATATATATATATATAAATGTGTTCGTGTTGAATAAAATAAAAAAATGAGAAATTCTAGGAAAAAGAACGGTCGTAATCAAACAAAAAAGTTTATTCTGACACCAAATTAGATTGTTTGAATGAACGAAGTTTGTAAGCGAAGAGGTGGCCATTTTTTAGAAACATAGAGAAGAAAAATAATAAAAGTGAAAATGATGAGGAACATATTGAAGAAACTTACTCCGACAGAACAACGAAGAGTAAAAAAATTATCCAGATATAATTGGATAACAGAAAACATTCATTAGTAAATTTTTTTAGAATTTACATTTGTGTGTTTAAAATGTATTTTTATATATATATATATATATATATATATATATATATATATATATATATATATATATATGTATGTATGTATGTATGTTTGTATGTATGTATGTGTATGAAAAAATAAGATAAACATTTTCATTTTTATTTTGTAAATTATTAATGTATATTTTCGTGCAAAATAAGTATCTGCAGATATAATACAGAAATGTCAAAGGTGTACAATGTATAACGTAGATACGTTTAAATACATCAACAAAGTCGAGCCTGGGAATAATGGAATATCTCTCGTCATTGATCAATATCTTTTGAAACAAAGTAGGATAATACTGTTTTAGTACATATTGTAGTGTAAAGTTTGAACAAATAGATAGATGTGAAAATGGAATTTGATTATTTCAAATAAACAAACGTTTGTGAAAATTGTACGGTTCCAGAATATAAACGTTTAACAATATATATATATATATATATATATATTATATATAAACAGATAGTTACATACATACAAACAGAATTATTAGATAAAGAGAGATAAAAATAGGCAATTCTATTGTATACATGTTATATAAAGTAGCCTAGATGAGATTGAAGGGTTTAGACATACATTTACTTGTTTATTATTTTTTACTATTCTTCAGTTCTGTTTGGGCCATCGTATAGAAAAAAATATGCACGAATATTTTTCGAATGTTGTACGTTTGCTGATAGCATTTATAATAATTTTCATGAAAAACATAATTCTATCAAAAGTCTAAACTGTTTTCATTGATAACCAGAAGTATATTTTATTCCAATGAAACTTATATAAAAATATTGTCCTTTGCAGTATTTTAATGAATGTATCAAAACTATTTTAATATGAAAAAATTGTATAATGTGGAGTTTTCTATAATAAAAATAGAGATCAAAATTAATATTAAGAAAATATAATAATCTTTTACTAAGAACTAAAAATTTGAAAATATTTTAAAGGAGAATTAATCGGATTTAAAAATGTAATCAGCAATATTAATATTAAACCTATTTCTAATGTTTTTTTTGTTTAGAAAAAAAAATACTTTCATTGATATTTCTATATAAATGAATCTATTAATCCAAATAGAAATTTTTAAAACTATTTAATAATTTTGATTGTTCGTTTTATTCATTTTTTATTTTGATTGTTTATTTTATTACTCTGATACATATTTTGATAAGCATGCCATCATCATCATCATCATTGAAGTTCTGCACTTAAAATAGGCTACAGTGCTAAACAAATAGTAAATTTTAATTTAATTTTTATTATTGTTAATAATTGTTAAAATTTATTTATTGATTTGATTTCTTAATTCATATTGTTTTAAAATACTCTTTTCTCACTGTACAGAAACTAACAAAAAAAATTTCAAGCCACTTTCAATTATGATCAAAACGTGAAGATGAAACAATTTTTATTGAATTTGCTTCCATATTTCTGAAGTAAATTTTGTTGGCACTTCAAACTATTATTTTTAGTAATGCATCCATTACGAAAATATTAAATGTAAATAAATAACAATCAAGCACTTTTCATTAAAGTCAGAACTTCTATCGAGTTGACTGAATTCATTAAAGTATTATCGAGGTGGAAATAAATTATCTTAAAATTTTGTAGACAGTTCGGTGGCAGTTAATTTGAAATACATTACTTTGTTATTTCTATGAAAATAATCTCATGTTGTGGATGAAACGATGCGAGGATTTCATTAAATCATTTAATGGGTTATGCTAGTATTTTAAGTTTTTGAATGGCGGTTGTCCAAAATATTATTCACGAGGTTAAATTAAATCTTTAATTTGAAACATACTAAAACATATATAAATATATATATTGTTAAAAAATTCACTTTTCTTGGCAATGTTTATCTGTCTATGTGTTAAAATGATTTACGAGACATCACTCAGAAATATCACAAACTATTTGTTATACTACATGATGAATAGTTTACTTTTTGTAATCTATTATTCGATATGTTAAAAATAAATGTTTTCTCAAAAAGATGTTTCGTATTTTTCTGTTACGAAACTATCGAAAAGTTGTAATTGATGTTCGATTTATTGGAGTCACGTTTTCACTTTCGAAACAGTCTTGACCTTAACATTCGTTCAAGAATGACATTTTCTGTATGTGTAAAGTTTTGAATAGATAGAATAAGAGTTTTAAGATAAATGAGATAATCCTTTTTATTCAAGTTTCGAAAATACCGATAAAAATTTATAAATTTGAATTTTTTCTAGAAATGTTTTTTTTTAGATTCAATTATATATATTTATTTAAAAATATTGTAATTCAGTTATGGTTATTAATTAAAATAGTATTGTTTGATTTTTGCATATAATAAAATTATTTATATTTTCTTTTAATTGAAAATAAGTTTTGATTATCTTTTATCAAATTTTTAGATAATTTTTAAAATATAAATTTTGTCATTATTCCTTAACACTGTGGCTAATTTACTTTTGCACAATTAAATAATTTGTCTTAATGATATATGATTTTATAAAAATGTTCAATAATCGATTATTATTTATTTTATTCGAAATTATATAATTAAATACATATTTATTTAATGAAAATTAAATATATATCTGAAATGTCGAATTATGTAATTAAATATATATTTTTTTATTTCAGTGTAATGGGACGGTTCATATCAACCGGCAAATGTCGGCACAAAATCAAACAGACGATGAAGCCACCATCTGAGCCAACTTCAAAATCAAATTCATTTTCACGCCGAAATTAATGCACCTTGACGAAAATGGATCACAGTGTGAAAGCGATGAACTCGCAGAGGACGGTGGCATGGGCGAGGATGTTGAATCGTCATCGATTCGAAAACGACGAACTCGAATCTCTCTATCAGAGATATATTTTCAAGCTACAGCATTCGAGTGTAGCTAGCGTCGTCGCATTATTTGTCATACTGACCATCATTCTGGCAATATTGAGCTTCGTTTACGCCCAATCGCTCACCGTTCAAAATGTTTATCACGGAGTCCATTGTTTGCTCTTTGCAGTATTACTAGTGTTCATTAATACTAGACTGATGCAAGATGCTTATTTGCTGTGGGTCTGTTATGCGATCTTGTTCTTCTGCGCTACATTCTGTGCAGTCGCTTTGCCGTTGGGCGAAACGCCGCCTTTTGGTACGCCAACGGCTGAAGATCCGGGAGGAGGAGGAAAAATAGGTACATATTTTCAATGAATAAATTACTAATTTCCTAAGTAATCATTTAAATTCTACAACCGATTCAAACGTATATTAATTACATTAAAACCGTTCTAAACAATTTAGTCGTTTAATTAATTTACCAAAATTGTAATTAACTCGATATCGACAGACACAATTTCCTAATTAATTAATTTATTTTATGTTTATACTAATAAATACTTAAGATATTTGGTAACGATCACTTCGTCGTATTAATAATTTATCGAGTTCTATATTGTTCTTTACTTCGTGTTTGTGGTATAAAGTTATTCTAATGTTTACTTTAGTTTCATTTTCACGATGAAAAATGTTCGGATGGAAACGGGAAGCTGTTTACTCTTTCCGTTAGATGATGTAGTGCAAAGTATGTTTCTTTTCGTATAAAAACAATATTAGCGTTTTTTACATAACCATATTCTGTATGTAAGCAAAATCGAGCTCGGATTTTTTTAAAAGATATTTTCTGTTGAGTTTTCACATTGTCGAATTTAACATATAATATGCACATATATATATATATATATATATATACTCAAACCAATTATTCAAAGTATTTCAGAAAATATTCATAATATTTCAAATTCATAGTCTTTTATGGCTTTTAAGAGTTTTTTTTTCTATACTTTTATTATATAAACGTTAGAATAAAAATATGTTAGTAATTCAAATTTTATTGTATTTTTTATGTTTAGATATTTTACTTTTTCTGTTGTCAAAATTCTTTATTTTATAATTCCAAAAAAATAAATTGTTATTTATGTTTTCCAAAGTAAATAAATATATATGGAAGAATTATTACACTTCATTCATTTTCACCCAAGTATTTTTTAAAAAAATATTTTATATGTATTTATATTATTTTAAAATATTTATGTTGTATATTTTTATATTAAATGTGCAAGTTAAAGAATCTATATGTATCTTTTTCTCAAGTCTACTATTTATTATATATTTAAATAAATAAGGATATCAATTAAATATTTATTTTTTTCATAAGACTATAAAAAAATGTTACTTTTGTTTGTTTTAAAAAATATAAATATCAAAAAAATTATTGCATAATTCTATCTTTTTCCCAAAAGGTACAAAAACATTTATAGAGTTTATTTTTAAATAATGTTTGATAAAGAATTACTACAGTTTATATATTTTTATTAAGATATTTGTTATGTATTTAAATTATTCAGATTTATTTATATCGTATTCTTTTTTATATTAGATTTGTATCTGTGAATTGCCTGCACGCAAAATATTTTTTCCTAACTTAACATTTTTTTACTGTATAATTATTTATATAAGGACATTTCACTAATTGAAATTTTATGGTCTTTTTTATACTTCACTGTTATTAGGTTTTAGTGATTTTTTTTTTAAAAAAGAATAAAAGTGTATTTTTAAAATTTCTTTTCTTTAATGTTTCTCGATTTTAATAATCTTTTGTAATATTCATATATATATATATATATATATATATATATATATATATATATATATATGTGTGTGTGTGTGTGTGTGTGTGTGTGTGTGTGTGTGTGTGTGTGTGTGTGTGTAATTTTTGCAGCATATAATGTAAGTACAAGAACGTCAGATTATTTATTAATCGTTAAACGATAATACAAACATTTATTTAAGATCAAATAACATGCATTTCTGACACTTGGTATGTAGGAATTTTCAATTACACCTACTTCATTATGAAATTATGTTGCTCATAATAATTATTCATCCATATCAAGTGGATGCAATGTTTAATGTAACCGTGAACGTGTTGCCAACCAACGCATTATTATCGTTATATTAAATTAAAATGAAATATCGACATTCCTATACTCATTAAATATACAATATCCTTCCTAGCACCGGTACGATTGGAAACGCGTCGTGTAATCGCCGAAGGAGTTTGGCAAATCGTCTTCGTCGTATTCCTTGCGTACGCAATGATGCCGCTGAAGACGTGGGTGGCCGCCGTCTTCGGTTTCATCTTACCTATCGTACATACGGCCGTTGCGAGTGTCTTCGCGCGCGAGTTTCCGTACCTAACGTGGCAGCAGGTGAGTTATATTATTGTTTTCTACATGTGATTTCTTTTATTTGGTGTATTTGTTAATAGTGTTTGACGTTTCGTTGTTTTCTTCAACGTTTGTGTGTGGTCGATAGTGTTAGATGGACGATGTTGTTTTTCTGGTTTAAAAGTTGTTCGATATGAAGCGATAATTTTGTAAACACTGAATGTAATTGATGTCTTATTCGAGTCGATTGAATAGAATGTATTAAACATTTTTATAGCGGAAATAATATGCCATAATATAACAAATTACTTACATATATTAATAATATTTCAATGATATTATCTTTTCTTCTTTAATTTATTTTAAAATAATATTACAATAAGAATACACGGAAATGAGATATTTAAAGAACATAATTAGTTTTTTTTTAAAAAAAAAATAATGAATAACTAATTGGCTTTAAACTTTTCTACATTCCTTTTTTTAATAAATGTTCATTTCCTTTATCATTTTTTACACAAGGAACAAAAATCTTCATATTTTACTTCATAAATATTATTTTAATTTTGTTAAGAATTGTATTTAAATCGATCAAAATACATTTTATGCCATTTTCAGTATTTTTACTGAGTAAAGTTTTTTACAAATTGATTATTCATATTTATTTATAAAAATAAATAATAGATGTCAAATATTATTTACTGCATAAAATAAATTTTATTACTTTTTCAATCTAAATTACATGATCCGTTCATATTTTAAGATTGTTGAACAAAATATGTTTCTTGTATATTTAAAACTGATTTTCGTAATTTTTTTCCTCTATCTTATATATAAATTATTGTTATATATTGTATTTGATTTCTTCATGTCTTTTATCTGAATTATTTCACTTGAAAGATCAACAATAATCGACTGTTATATATATTTTACCATCTTAATATTCTTTTTATTTCTTTGATATTCTCATAAAATCATTCCCGTTAATTTATTTATAATATTTATTTCCTTAAAAATGTCGAGGAGGATATATTTCTCAGTAATACCCTAAAGGTATTCATGGAGAAAAGTTTAAATATGAAAGTAAAAATGTAGTTTGATCCTCGTATTACGGTTTAACTTTTGAAATTTAAGCGAAATATTTTCACATATAATATTTGTATAGCCTGGGTGTTTGTTGATTTATAAAAAAAAATGTTTATGGCATTTTTGATGAAAACCTGGTTTATATTGAACAGTTTTATCGTTTATTTAAATTTTTCATCTCATTTCAATTTTTTAAAATGAGGTCGAATGAAATATTCTAAGAAAATAATTTTTCAATATTTATAATATTATTCTCAGAACGCGAAATTGTAACATTTATTGGATAAGATGTAAAGAATTAATGATTATTGAATGTTATTTTGGTGTGCAAGTGTAATTACTTAATAGAAAAATAAAATGTTTATTTTTTTACATGAAAAAAAACTTTATATGAAATTTTATTCAAATGAGAAGAAAATTAAAAAAAATCGTATGAAGCTATTTGTTATTCCAAGTTAAAAAAGAGAATAAACATTAAAATTCCAAAATTAATCAAAATAAATTAATTTTAGAAAGAAAGTAAATATAAAGAATTTAAAAATTTAAACAAATATTAATAACAATGTAAATATTTTTCTCCAATTTTTATTGGTAAATTTTAGAGGTAACTTTTTATCTTTTTCATAGAAATATTTAATATATTATAAATTGACAAATTTTATAAATTTTTCGAGGAGATATTTTATTAAATTGAAATTATTTTTCAAGTTTTCAATAAATAAAACAGTTTTTATAAGAATTATATTCTATGTACATTTTCTATGAAAGATAATATTTGTTTCTAAAATATAATTTTGTTTCAATTTCCATAAACATAATATTTATGTTTATATTTCTATCGCCGAATTAATATCAGCAATGTAAAATAAATATTTTATCTATTTTGATTTATGTTTCTTGTTCGAAATATGCATAACCATCTAAAGGAATGTATTTTGTTTAACTAGAAATTTCGATAAAAGCAAACCAAATTTCCGGAAAGTTGGATCTATGTAGATAGTGCATTTGGTATGCGTAAACTAATACAAACACGGAACACTGTACAAATATAGAATTTTCTAAATTCCTCTTTCTATGAATTTCTGACAGCTCTCACCTCTGTTCCCTTTATTTGTTCCTGGCTCATTCGGTTCTTTGAAGCGGCGCTATTCAAAATTTATACAAACAAAATTGTGCGAGTTTTGAAAAGCAAATGAAAACAATTCGTGATTTCATAAAATTTATTTCAGATATTTATTTATTTTTTAAAAAAATGTTTTTGAAGAGTTTGTTTCGTTTAGTTGAGTAAACATTTTTAAATGCTAAAAAAACTTTTAAACGACTAAAAAACGACCATTTAAACAATTATGTTTTTTTTCTAAAAATTTTGATTTTTTATTATTTAGAGATGTTGTAAATTGAATTTTTTGAAAAAAGTTTTTAATTTATCAAATATAATTTGAATATATAAATTTCTTATATACGAACAAAGAAGTGAGCAAAAATCAGAAAGATTCCATTTCTATTTTATTAATAACTTTCTCATATACATATATATATATTGAAAATAGTGAAGAAAATTTTCAAATAAATTCTTGAATTCTTTTTAAAACGGCGACACATTTTTTATTTTAATTAATCAAAAAATCTTTAAGTGAAGAATTAATCTGGTTGTCTCTTTTTTATTTCCCTACTTTAAAGAAAAAACTGAAATCAAACCGAATGCAAAAATATGAAACTATTAAAAAAAATAATTAAACTGATATTTTGTGTTTTTTATTTTATAGTTAATAATTTTTTTTAATATTATTGCAAAAAGAATTCTTTAAATGTATTAGTGAAATTTCTCTCCGTAATTTAATTTTTATCCTTAATTAATATCTCAGTTTTATAACAAATTATTATATGGAAAATGACTTCCGACTGTATATATTCTGTACATTATAATTTTATAGTTGTGAAATGAGATATATTGCATGTTATTTCAACGACAAGAAAAAAACATTGTAAACATTCAACAGATGATTGATATGTACATTTGTAGTAGTGATGGCGTCACATTTAACAATAATATTTTCATGGAATTAAAGTTCTTGATTTCCGTTTTGTCCCGATCGTCTGTTATAAAAATGTTACTCTAGCAAAACGTTTCTACAAGTGAATACTTAATTAACTTCAAACATCAACTATATATTAAATTTCCATAATTCGCCCACTCTTGTTTCCATTCTTAAGTACAAGTCTGGGAATCAACAGGTCTAAAAGAATGACGCAGTGATAATATTATACGCAATTTAATTAAACTCCCATGTAGGTCGAGTAGAGCATAAAACATAGTCGAATTTAATTCATACGCGACTTATTATATTTAATTAAACACGATTCATTTTCTTCGTGTGCGTTTCACATTCTTAAAACTGAAACGAAACCATATCGGATATTACTGAATTTAATCAATACAGTTAGTTCGACACAATATGCGACTAGTAATATCCGCAAGCTGATGCACTAAAACCCCGTTATTATGTCTTGATTGTGTATAATTAATCGGGTAGTCGGTGTTGTACAGGAATTCGTACAAGGAATGAGTGTGTGTGGTGCATACATATTTATATAAGGTGTACACTTGCCTGATTGTATGTACGTGTGGAATATTGATTTGCTATTTAGTGAAGTTTAGTAATCGATATTACATATAGCTTACACTTAAATACTATGTTGTATGGTTGTTGTGGTTTTAACAAAAACATGCTTTTCAATATAAGCACAGTAATAAATATCGAGGATTTGTTTTGGGTTCTGGAAATTACACCCATATATATATAAATTATGAATTGATAATAGTATAATAACAGCCGTGTTTTAAATGAAATTGAAATAGTAATAATTGTACTAGAAGTGTTTTATTACAAAATAATTTTCTAAAATAATAATGATTTGAAAAGTATTTTTCAATAGTTTTATTTAAATTATGATACAATAATGTATTCGCAATTTTAGATGAATATTATATTAAAAAAATGTTAAACTATTCAATAGTTTACGATTTTATTTTTATTCTCTGTAACAATTTAAGTCTAACAAAAAATATATTGTTTTTGCTGTTTTGTTCCTGTAAGATTGTTGTGTGTATTTTTATTAGTTTCTTTTCTTAGAACAGCTGTGAATTTGCGACAGATTTGTACTCACTTACTTCACTTATTAGGTATTGAGATGTTCGAGAAATTCACGTACATTGTTTTCAATATATTTTTTAAAAAGAAAATATTTTTTTGTATTTATGGATTACCATTGAAAGCTAATCCAATAAAATAAAATATAGAGTTTTCCAATAAAAATGTCAGAACTTTGACAGTTGGTGGCACCCATGTTTGATTTTTTTAAGCTCATTTTGTTAACATTTCAACTCAGTATAGTTTGGAAAATTATCATGGAACGTTTAACATTTTAACAACTCTTAGAATTTGTAAAAACTTATTATAAAAATTAATGTTCGGTTCATAAAATTTATCGTTCGCTTATGGTCAACACTAAATAAAGAAAATTGCAGAATTTGGAATGAAAGCAATCCATAAGTCAATGAACAAAGACCATTGCATCTACAAAAAGTAACTGTCTGGTGTTTACATGTTGGTGTTGTCATCGGACCATATTTTTTTCAAAATGAAATTGGAGATTACGTTACAGTAAATGGAGTGCGTTACTGAATCAAAATTAATGAATATATTTCCAAGAGTGATTGAAAATTATTTGCACGATATGTGGTTTCAACAGGACGGTGCTACGTGCCATACATCTACTGAAACTATAGATTTATTGAAACAAAAGTTTATTGAGTCCATTATTTCATGAAATTGATCCATCAATTGGCTACTTAGATCATGTGATCTAACTCCATATGTCCCATTTTGAAACACCATCATTGGTTAGTTAGAGAGTAGCTGAAAATTCACGAAATTTAGTAAACTTAATGTTTTTCATAAAACAGTTTTAGATCACATCAAAAAAACTTAAATTTATCTCAAAACTTGATGTTTTAGTACTACATGAACTAACGAAAAGAAATTTGTTAGACAGATTTATGACTTATTTTCTAGTCAAGTTGAAACAAATTATGACAGGAGATGAAAAATGAATTTTATAGAGTAATACAGTGAAAAAGACATTTGTTGCCAAAAAGTGAACTCCATTAATGACTGCAAAAATCATTAAAAAGTTACACTATGCTGTTGGTGTATTTTGAACTTTTAAAATTCAGTAAAACTATCTATGCAGATTGATATTACTAATAATTGACTAAATTAAATAAAACATTGCAAATCAAAGAGCTAGAATGGATGAATAGAGAGAGTATTACATTTTTTTAAGTTAATACAAGATCACATATATTTATGATCATCCAAAAAAATGAAAAATTTTGTCTGAGAAACTCTTATGTATTTTTCATATTCACATGATTTAGCACCTTTTTATTTTCATCTATTTCAATTTTTATAAAATTAAATTAATAAGTAAAATTAAATTCATATAAAAAATAAATTATATGTCGAGAGTTTTTCATTCAAGATAATATTTTTTGTGTGATGAGGATGGAATAAATAAACGTCTTAAAAGATAAAACATAATGATAAAAAATAATGGAAATTATTTTATATAATCAATTAAAGAAAAAATAAAAGAAAAATATTTTTATTTCGTACAACAAAATCGAAAAGATTTTTTAACAACTCAGTATTTTATATATATATATATATATATATATATATATATATATATATATATATATATATATATATATAATGTGTGTGTAATTCGTGTTGATATAAGTATATTATTACACCTAAAGTTCAAAATCTCTTCAGAAACAATACAAGTACTGTTACCAAACAGACAATTCCTCTCGGCAATCTTGACAAAAGATCATTGTACTAAGATTTTCAAATGAAATACGCTATTAATTTACTCGAATGAAACTGCTTTCAGTAAAAATGTTTAAGCTGATTGAGATAATGAAACACTCTTCTGAATACATTACACACAAACGAATTCATAATGTTCCAACATTACAGTGTTACACTATTTTAATACACTATCTAATATGGAATAAGAGGATAATAAGAATTTATGTATACAAATTATATACTTCTTTTGAATAAAAAAAAATACGAAAAATATCATACATAATTCATATATTCGTTCCGTGATTATATGATACTTTTTTTCCATTTCGTGAAATGTGTTCTTCTATCATAAAAATTTACATTCTTTTCAGATAGCCTTGCATATATTTTTGTATATGTGTTTTTTTGCAAATCGTGCACGTTGCTTTATAAGATATAAAATATGTTTGATTATGTTTTAGCTTTTCGGTATTTAATATTTAATTTACTTTCTTTAAAAAAATCTTAACATATTTGAAAATGTAATATCAAAATACATATTATTATAAATGTTAATAAATACAAAAAGACGTGTACAGTTTATTGAATTATCATTTTTGACTACATAAATTGTATATTAATATATTTTGTAAAAATATTTCAGTTAACAAAATGAATTTTTTACGATATTTTTTTATTTTAAAAATAAAAATATTTAAATGGAAATATCATATTAAAATATCTTTACATTGAAATTTAATTTCTGTTCATGTTGTTTGGTAATAATCATATAATTTTATTACATATATATTTTTGAGTTACATCTTTTTTATGATCAATTCATTATTTTTCTATTTATTTTCTACTTAATTCGATTTTAAATCTATCATCAGAAAGAATAATATTCTTCACAAATCAAATTAAAAAAAAAAATTAGAAATGAAATATTTTTTGTTTTTATAACGACAGGTTTTTTTCGGAAAAAATGTATTGAGTTGGTGTAATACTTTTATACAGTAATATACTTCTGTATATACATACATCGATCATAAAAGTAGCTGACTAATTGTCATATCCGCTAATTTCTATTTTATAAAAAAAGTCTACAGTAAAGGAAAAAAATAAAAGATATTTCTATTATCGTTTGTCAGTGTGCTATACATTTTTATATTTCCAAACTAGAATAAATAAGGAATTCGGAAAAAAAAAACATTTTTTTATTCAACGTGTAAAATTAAGTAACCAAAAAAATTCTATCGCTTTTGAGATTAAAATAATAAAGTTTGTATTTTATATTTAAAATAATCTCATTCGTCGAAATATCCACCTTTACATTTAACTACTCTTTTTCAGCGAGAAAATAATTATTAAATTCAATTTATATAAAATTCAGAATTTTTATTTTCAATATTAAACTTCTGTTTTTAACGCTTTGTCATTATTACATTTTTTATTACACATAGTTATTCAGAGACAAAAATAAGTGGAAATCCTATGGTAATATGTCTGGTGAATTCAGGAGATAAGGAAGAATTTCTCATCCTAAATTCATTATCTTTTCTCTTGTCATTACCGCAACATGTGGCCGAGTGTTATCTTCCAAAAATAAAACTCTTTGACGATTACTAACGCTGGTTGTTTTTGTTGTAATGCTTTATGTACTCTTTGTAGTTGTTCATTGTAAATGTTCACTGTGATGGTTTTACCAACTTGTAAATACTCGTAATGAATAATTCTTCTTGAAGTTCACCAAACATAGAGAATATTTTTTCTTAAACTTAATTTTGCTTGATGTGTTTGTGGCAAAAGATCATTTGTTGATAGACAGTGATAATTATGTTTATAGTTGGAATAAAGATTTTATTTTTGTCATATCAAAATGTGATCTAAAAAGTTTTGGTGTTTTAACCATGAAATAAGATATGCACAAATGTTAAGACACTGTAATTTGTTGTTGGGAGTTGAAGCGTGCGGTATCTATTTACATAATTTCCACCCCTCTTTATGAAATGCAAATGATTCCGTATTGTTTTGTGTACAATTAAATCGAATAATTTGGTTAGTATTACCAAGTATTCGATATTTGCACTGTATTTAATAATCGTATCAAACCTTGATTCTAACTAATTACAGTTATTAAAGTCTAATTGTGGTTTCATTAAAATTCAGTTATATACAAGTCAAGTATTTTTAAAATTGTCTTTTGTTGCATTGCTTTTCGATTTTTATAATAATAAAAATATTGTAAGCTTGTATTAATAGAATAATATTTTTAATGAAAGTTAGTAAATACAGTTGAAATAATACATACACATATTTTAATAAAATCATTTAAATGTTGTGTGTACATTTTACATTCTTAATTAAATATATATTTTTTTAAATCTATTAATTTTCCAAAAACAGTAGTTTTAAGTTCTTAAAAAAATGTTTTTGAAAAATTACGTTATATTTAAATGTATCTTGATTTTCCTAGAAATCCTAAATCGATAACAATTTTTTATTATTGAATCGAATCAACATTTTTCCCATTGGCGACATTCCCACGGGATTTCAACATCATACGGCTACAACTCACGCACAGTTTTATTTTAATTAATGAGCAGTAAAAGATGTGTGACAGATGTGACAGTGTTGTCGGTTTCAGAGGTGCGTATGAACTCCTCCCATAAGAGAAACTGCGTGTTTTACTGTTTTATAATAGGTTTTTTATAGGCCCCTCCAATATCACTGTGTAATTTTGACGTAATGTCAATGTAAATGCAAACTTTATTACTTAATTTTCTGTTGTTCGATATTTTCTTGCTAAAAGAGTCAGGTCGTTTTATTTAATTTCCTATCTGATTTTTAAATATAAATTTGGTTTTATTTTTATAATTGAATTATAATTTAATGAACTATTTCCATTACAAGTTTATAAGATCACATTAGTGAAATTTAAATTAATTAAAATATTTTATTACGCGCATTCATAAATAAAAATACATGAAACATATCCGGCGTTTTTGACATTCAATACAGATCAGCGTTTTTATATCATTAGATATTTTTTAATTGCGTTGTCAAAACACACGCGTATCAATTGAAATCACGATGACAGCATGAATACATCTTACTAAAAGACATCTCGCTGTACACATGACACATAAGGTAGAATGTTTTTGCACCACTTGACTTGGAATAAATCGCCGTTACTATTAATGGACGTTGAAAAGCTAATTTCCTGTACCGACCGTCGGTCTCTTTCTGTAGCATGAGACGTCGTTTATTATTGTTTTATTATGATAACTATACATTTTTTTCTCGAAAGACATCGATCGTTTGCATTCCAGAGCAGAATGTAAAATTTACCAGTTGCAGACTTGATATTCTCTACATACGTATGTATTTTTTTAATTGATCTATATAAAACATTAAACTAAAAACTAAAGTAAATATGTATCGAATTCTTATATTTTTTATAGTCAATAAAATAGAATATATTGGGAAATAATGATAGTTCTTATCGCTATTAAAAAGTATTATAAAATGGAATCGCTAACAGCAATCTCTTTTAATTGTTTTAAATTACATTTGGAATAAATTTTCAATTTTGAATTTTATATTACTGCTTCCAGTGTGAATTTATTATTTTATACAATAAGGTTTTTAATATGTTTTTCAATAGAAGTGCAATGTTGAATATTAAATTCTTTATAGCGTTCTTTGAAGATTTATCAAAGAGAAAATTTAAGGAAAGTTAAGTTCGACAAGTGCACATAGTACGTAGTAATTTCTGAATAATGGAATGTTTTTTCTTGAAAATAATTTTACATATTTTGAAGTTATTCGTTTCATGAACAATTTAATCATTTTTTAATCCTGTTTAATTTTTTCAGTTAATTTGGTTTGGTACTGTGGTTAATTTACTTTTATATAAATGAATTACTTATTATAAAATCATATTTTTTTATAAAAAAATTCAGTAATCATTTTATTCAATAATTTTCATTTCAACTATCATATCATTTCTAGAAAAAGATATTAATTAATGATATAGCCATTAAAATTATCAATAACAAATAAAAAAACACAATAAATAATTATTAAATATTTATAAAATATGCTGTTGGGGTCAGTGATTCATTTGCGAATAATTATGTCAAATTATTAGCATATTTTATGTTAATTGAACTACATTTTTAATGATTTATATTCAATATTTATCTTCTTTGTGAAATGAATTGATGTTACACATTTCAAAAAATGTTTGTTATTAAAAATTGTTGTAATTGGTTATTGACTATTTTGATACCTGTATTTTCATAGAATTTTTTTGGAAAGGATTATAAATTGGACATTTTAATGGAAAAGTGATTTGATTTATTTTTAAAAATGAATTTATTTCTAGAATATTTTTTTTAATTAAATAGAAAACGCCGTAATATTTTTTGTAAATTTTCTGTTTATATCATTATATTTTTAGATAATTGTTCTATTCGATTTAAGTAAGGAATACTAAATCATTTTACTTGTATGTAAATTAGCGTCTGAATTTTTCCAGAACATTTATTTATTTTTAATGAAAGCTTTTAGTTGAAACGTGTTAAAAATGTCAGAGACTTTATAATGGAATCCTCTGATAATGAAAACAACATTGAAAAACACTATAGAGAATCAAGTGAACAATAAATAATTATTGAACTCTTTTATAAATTTTGTAGTGTTCAGGCAAGTTTTTTTGTGAAAAAGTCTTGTCAAACTATTAGGTACTAAAAATTTATTAAACAAATTGAATATAAAAAAATGAATATTTTTTAATTAAAATAACATTCTTAATGAATAAAAACGGTAAAAAATGTTTTACGTAAATGATAACAATATAGTGATTTATTTGATAACAGATATTGGTAATATTTATCTCACTAATTGCAATTTCGTTTAAAAATAAAAATATAAAATACAATTTAATTTTTTTCTTTGAATTTTTTGAATATAAATTAATAAAAAATAAACAAAAATCACAGTACATATTGTTATTAAAGCTTTTTTATTTATCCTATCGGCTTGAGAACAATTCATGCCATGAACGTGTGCTCAAATACTAAATTTCATTAAAATCAGTTAAGCCGATTAGAAGCTGACTTGAAAACATAAGGGCAAACTGAAAAATCAATGTTGTTTGTATGTTTTATATATATATATATATATATATATATATATATATATATATATAAACATACACATAAACACATATGTGTGTGTCTGTATTTTTTTTTGCAGGATTTGTATATTTGTGTTTCTTTATGAGAACTGTTTTATTTTATTTATAAAATCGTTATTGTCTATAGAATCTGAGGAATATCGTTTAAATATTTATTGTTATTAAAAAAAATATTTTCTATATTTCAACGTATAGAAAATATTAATTCATTAATATTTAATATGGAAATATATTATATCTACTTTTTTGTTCATAAAAAAAATAAAAAAAGTAAAATTTGTTATAAATATTAATTAGTATTCAAATTCGATATTATACTCGTTTCATATATTTTCTCGAACTGAATTACAATATCACGTTCAGCTAATACCAGACGTTTCGCATAAAACTTCTACGCATTACGCCGATGAATATTTCGTCTCGAGTAGCATTTCAGTAGGTAATTCTTAAATTATCCTTTTTTATATCTTTGGACAAGAACTGAAAACGATTACGTCGTCAATAAATCGCAGATGGTACAAGTATTCTCCATTGATTTTGATGTCGGTCATTCATTCCTACTCTAGAATGTTCCATTTCTGAGTGTAACCTTTTTCGTGTTTTCGTACCTTTCGAACTAATGACGCAAATAAACGTTACTATTATTGATATTGGAAGAAAAATAGATGCGTGTTCTTTAGAAAATATTATTCGTACTTTATATATATATAAAATTCATCATCAGTAGAATTTTGAATATTGAAAATAATTTTTTTTAGAATTCATCACCAGTAATGAATATTCAATTTGTTAAATCAGATGAATACTTGTCAAAATTGTTTTTAAAAGTAATTATCATCTTAATACAAAATTCAACAAATCAGTTGTTGAATTGTCCTCTCTAAATTATTCCAGAAAATTTTTATAATAAATAAAATTTATTCTACTTGTCCATATTTAATCTAAATATCATATGAAGATTTGACTATCATGATTATTTTTCCAAATTATTATCATCATTATTAGCATTTTTCTGTTCATTGATACATAAAGACTATTTTTAAAACATTCCACTTCCAACAATTTAATACCTCTCTTTTTTATTTTACATTGACAAATTGTTCCATATTTCTACTTTTTCATTCATGGGTTTCTTCTTGGAATTTTCTATATTTCTGAATTCTCAATCAATTATTTCTATTGTTCATCAGGTAGCCTTCTTTTCTTAGTATCTATCTGTCCATAGTGCATTTGTATCTATTTAAAATTGTTCACTCTTCTTATAATATTCTTAATTTGTTTTCTTTTGAATCTATTCGTTTTTTCTGGTTTCTATGTGTTATTCATCACATACAACATTCTATACTTATCTGTATTTTCTGGAAATGTTGAATTACGAGGGTAGTCCCATAAGTACCCGGCCTAACCTAGAGATGGCGGTAGTTGTTTGAAAAATATTACTGTATTAGAAAGTACACAATCTATAAAGCATATGTTTCAAGTTTGAGGACGCCACGTTGTTTAGTATTTGTTTGGCAGCCATCAATAGTGAACGTTTTCAGTGAATTTGTGAAAATGAAGAAAATTGGTCATCGTTACGTGATACAATACTTTTATTTGAAAGGCCTCAGCCCAACCAATATAAAAGCTGAACTGGATTCTACTCTAGGTGAGTCTGCTCCTTCGTTTACAACAGTGAAATATTGGGTAGCAAAGTTTAAACGAGGCCGTACGAGCTGCCAAGACGAGCATCGCAGTGGTCGACCAAATGAGGTGACGACTTCAGAAATGGTGAAGAAAATCCACAAAGCGGTACTGGATGATCGTCGACTGAAAGTGCGCGAGCTAGCAGACATAGTAGGCATTTCAAAAAGTGCGGTACATCGCATATTATCTGAAAATTTGGACATGAGAAAGCTGTGTGCAAGATGGGTGCCGCGTTTGCTCACACTCGAACAAAAACAGTGTCGTGAAGATGTTTCAATTGAGTGTTTAGCGAAGTTTTACAGCAACAAAGCAGAATTTTTGCGCCGTTTCATAACCATGGATGAAACATGGGTCCATCACTTCACACCCGAGACAAAAGAACAATCAAAACAATGGACTGAAAAGGGAGAACCGGCTCCAAAGAAGGTGAAGACCGTTTAATCTGCAGGCAAGGTCATGGCGTCGGTTTTTTGGGATGCGCGTGGGATAATTTTCATTGACTATCTTGAAAAATGAAAAACTATCAACGGCGAGTATTATGCGAACTTATTGCAACGTTTGAGCGAAGAAATCAAGCAAAAACGGCCGCATTTGGCTAAGAAGAAAGTGTTGTTTCATCAAGACAATGCACCAGCTCACAAATCCGTTATTACAATGGCCAAAATTAATGAATTAAAGTTTGAATTGCTACCTCATGCACTCTATTCGCCAGATTTAGCCCCCTCGGATTATTTTCTGTTCCCAAACTTGAAAAAATGGCTCAGTGGTCAAAGATTTCCCAACGATGAAGAAGTGATGTCGGCAGTTAATGGGTATTTTGAGGAGCAAGACAGTTCTTATTATAAAAAGGGTATCGAACTTATTGAACATCGCTGGGAAAAGTGTATAGAGCTGAAAGGAGATTATGTTGAACAATAAATATATTTTTTTCCAAAATTTTTGTGTTTTCTTTGTTGGGTCGGGTACTTCTGGGACCACCCTCGTATTACCGTAAATGAGAATAGGTAAATGCATTAATCAAACGAAGAAGAATATTTGTTTTCATAATAAGCATTTTAACAAATTAACACCATTCTAATTTTATTCTTCTTTTCATTTCATATATAAATATACCTTTTTTTGTTTATAATTTGGCATAAATACTATATAATTTTCAACTTCTATTTTTATTCTGTTTAAATCGGTTTAGTCGAATCTGCAAATTCATTTGACTTGCTGAGATTCATCATAAGACCATGTATATATATATATATATATATATATATATATATATTTATATGCATTAATATTTTTTATAACTACAATCACTTGAATATTAAATACATATGTATTTATTCATATTCTATTCTAATCGCGTAATGAATTGGAACCCCGCAGATAGCCTTAATAAATAAATTTCAAATCGAACGATACACCTTTACTTTTTCAATTTGTACGCAATCATATATTATGGTATGGACAGATCAATTTGGTAATAAATTTAATATGCAAATTACAATGTTTATACTTTCAGTATATAAAATATAGCTGAGAGAAACTTCTGCGTTATAACTACATACGACTAGATTTTATAATAGTTCGACAACAATAAATTATAAACTAACTTCAATGCATCGCCGTTTCGACTAATTTCATTTCATTTGTACAACTACACGTACTAACTTCAATGTTAGTTCGATATCTGTATTTAACTCACAATCCACTCCTGTTATTGCAATACGTTAAATTATGGAGACAAGTCGAATCGTAAATTGCCGTATACGGAGGCGCAAATAATCTCTCATACAAATACAAATATATATATATATATATATATATATATATATATATATATATATATATATATAGTTGTTGATTGACTAACTTGTTGCTGATTTATTAGCAGATAGTGTCCAATTAGTGGTTTATTTGTGAGTATAGAGGTGTTTCTTGACTGTTGTCTCGAACGGATTGAGCTGTTCAGTGACAATTTAATTATATTAAGTATATTATTCTCCATATAAGTATGTATATATATATATATATATATATATATATATATATATACACGAGTAAATCAGTAAATAATGTAAATTTAAGTATAATGTCAATATCATTCTAACTACAAATAATATTAAAAGCATACAGCTAAATATATATTTTTCAATCTAATCACACCTTTTTATATTTTTTTAGTTCAGTTACTAAAATATTTTTCAAATATATTAAGAAAAAAATATTATTTTTTAATAAAATTATTCAAGGAAAAATGTAAATTCGTTTATAAAATTATAAATACGAAATGCAATGAAAATATTTTAATAAATTAAAATATAAATAGTTCATCTAAAAGAAAACTGATAAATAAATTTAATCTTTTTCTGTATAGTTCTTTTTAATATTTGTATTTTTCGTACATTTTTATTTAATTCTTTATTTCTGTAACAAATACTTTTTAATCTTGGTGATTATTTTTGATTATATGCTGTTGTTATTAATAATAATAACTTTACTCATAATAGAAAACTTGATGGCTGAGGTTTCAATAAATAACGACTTCACTTAATATTATTTTTAATGTCAAATTAAATGTCTTCACTAAGAAATATGGTGATTTAATATATTAAAATCAAGAGCATTTCATATTTCAACACCTCTATCAATGATTGAATTGTTATAAACCTTTTTTTAAGTATCTAATTTAATTATTTAATCATTTTTGTTTTGATTTCAAATGAGAAAAAAAGAAGTCATTGTTGATGTGTACTCACTTTATAGTTTATTTTTTTAATTAATAACAGAAAGAATAATTTTTGATGATCTTTTAGCTATTTTTATATATTCTAACTCTATCTAGTATTTTTGGTATACATATTTATTTCTAGAATAGATTGAAATAACAGTCAAATATAATACAAGTGAATCACTAATTTCAATAATACAATATTTTATATCTTGTAGTTTAAAATAAGTGTATAAAATATTTGTATTAAAATAAATATATTTTTCTTTATAGACTTTTAGTTAAATTTTTATAAAAATAAAAATCTTATATTTATTACTAAAAGTAAAAAAATAGAAAATTAAACCAAAAATATATTTTTGATTTACAAATATTATAAAACGTATTTAGAAAAATTATTTGAATTCGTTATCAGTACTAATAATTTATGTATTCATTTTGCAATTATTTCAAGAAGAATTTCGAATTAATATTTAAAATTTTTAAATATATATTGCACTAATTGTTGACTATATTAATTGTATTCGTTTTAATTTTCGTTATTTATACTTATTTTAATTACAATTTACAGTATAATTAACTTTATCAATTATTATTTTATAAAATACATGTTTTTGTATTATCTACAATCGTAAATGATTACCATTCGTGTTTCATTTTTTAAACAATCTCAACTAATAAAATAAATTCTAAATAAAAACGATTTTATAATTAATAACTTTATAATTTATTTATTTATTTATATATATATATATATATATATATATATATATATACATATTATAAGACGATTTCAAAGATCAGAAAGTAATTATTTTGTCTCAATTTCAATTGAAATCCAAAAATGCACAGTATAAAAAATGTTCTTTGATTTTTGAACGAACTTTTTTAGACACAACATTTCTGTTTTTATTTATTAAAACGTCTACATGTAATTAAATATTCTATTTCCATAAAATTACAACAGTTTTTATGTTTCAACTTTCATGCACATAAACATTATTCTAGTAAATGATGTATTATTTAACACTACTAGAAAAGTATAACAACTAGTTATATATGGTGTAATAATTTATTCAAAATACATTTTTTTTATATATAAACTTTTCTTCTACTACTTTTACTTGATTTTATTTTGTCTGATAGAGTTGTCAGATTAATTATCACTGCGATGTTGAAATATTATATTCTGTATTAATTTGTAATAAATATATATAATATTTCACAACAGATTTATTTTATTCAATCAGAGATATAAGAGAGATAAACAAGTATGATGATCTTAATGATTAAAATTATTTATAAAATCTTTCTCAGATAATATTTATCGTGTGAATTTTGAAATCTAAAATCCTTCTCAAGTGCAGCTGGAATTGAATACAAGTATTAAGAAATTCATTAAAACTGAAAATAATTATTTAAAAAAGGTAAATATTCTATAATTGCATTAAAAAATACAATATATTCTTTATTAAATTTTATACATCGAATAATATATATTTACTTTGTTATAATTTATTTACATATCAATTTCATTATATTCTATGTACGTATAGAAACAATAACCTATAATTATTTCACTATTATCAGTAATTGGCTGAACCAGAAATAACTAATTATTAAATGAAATGATACCTTGTAATTATCAAACAATTTATGAAAAATATAAAATTAACTACATACATAAATATTTTTTTTTTAAATAATTACTTCCTTTATGTGTGTCTGTGTGTATGAATATATATAATCTTTAAATACTTTTTTTATTTTCACATGTAGTTTTACAAATCATCCAAGAATATTTCTATTACTGAGTAATTAATTTTACAAGAACTCATTAAAATCGTTCTTTATTATAATTACATGTCACTTAACTGTTATTTTCCTAAATGATATACCAAAGTGTTAACGTAAACGTAAAATCAAATTATCCAAATGTTTCGAACTGTAATTACATCGATAATCTCTACAAAAACTATATTATTAATTTTATTAACATCGTATCTAAAGTGAATATCATTGTAATGCGTTTTAAATTACATTTAGAAGTTAAAGTTCTTTAAGTACATGTAAATGCCAGCCTGTCTGTTCCTCATTGTAAATTTATAATTTATTAACACATATGTATATAAAGACCTGTATATATACTTCGAACATATTTGCGAACAATTTACTTATATATTTGTAATTCAAATATAACGTATTCGAACAGGATGTCTCGATTTTGTACAATGAACCCCCTTGTATGTGCTATATGTAAAAGAAATACTGGAATTAAATGATTTGAAAAAATACTGTGTTATGTAGCAGATGTTTCTTTTTTATCTGCAAAGCAATTATGGAAGTATTTAATATAAAAAATACAATGGCATTTATTATGTTCCGAATTTACAGAGCACGAGTAATTCAGACTGATTGCATTAGTGAAAAAATAAATTGTTATTGCTCGAGGATTCAAGCATACACACACACACACACACATATATATATATATATATATATATATGTGTGTGTGTGTGTGTGTGTGTATTTATTTATATATACACTTATCAAAAATAGAATACAATGGAATATTTTTTCTTTTGAAGTAACCAACGATAAACGAATCAAAGGATTTAATGAGAAGTTTATAATTGATTCTACTTAATAAATAATTATAGATGTTTTATGTTTTTTTTGTTATAAAAAAATTAATTTAAAAAATCAAATTTTAGGATTGATAAAAATATACTACAATAATTTTATTATTGAAGTTGAGTATTAAATAATAAATATAAATATTTTATATAAAAATATTTTTAAAAAAAACTAATACACAGATGTAAAATAATTCCTTTAGCATAAAAAAAATTTAGTAAATAAAAAAGATTTTTACATCTTTTCCATGAAAATAATTCATGATAATAGAAATTTAGTTAAATATTTATCAAGCGTTCTATTATATATTCTTTTTCTCATAAAAATATTTTTCTAAAATGATTATTAATATTAACGTTTTTTTTTTAATCAGAACTGATAAAATATACAGTTGACAATCAAATATTTATAAACCAGTCTTGAACAGTTAATTAGTTTCGATTTCGTCAGCTTTCTACGAAAAACTAACTTATATATTTTTTTTCAAATGCTTTTTTTGTGAATAATAAAGAGATATTCGTCCTGAATAGTTAATGAGATTCTATTTTCACAGTGTTACGAAATTATCATAGTAAAAAAGCATCGTTAGCAGCTTTTTCCGATTCACTTTCAATGAAAGATTTTTTTGTCAAGTTAATATGTTTTTATTAGTTCTCTTTTTTTTCTAGTACTTTTGTACATAAGTAGTAGCAGTCTCTTTGTATTTATTTATTAATTAATACATTTCCCAAAATTTTCTACTTTTAGAGATCTAATAACTTTTTCATATCTGTATCCAATCTAACCATAGACCTCCTCTTGGACCGTTTTATATTTCTTAGTTCCCAGTCAGTGATTTCTGTTCATCAGTGATCTTATTTTACTATGTGATAGATCTATTTTTCCATATTTATATATATATATATATATATATATATATATATATATATATATATATAAAAAATAAAAAGCGAGGGGTACTTGACAACCTAATATATATATATATATATATATATATATATATATACGAGGGTCGTTTGATAAGTATGGTAAAAAGTAAGAAAAACTAAATTGAAAAATTTAATTAAATTAATTAATTAAATTAAACAATAAATAAATTGACCATACTAATCAAACGACCCTCCTATATATACATGTATGTATATAAAGTGAAATATGAATCTAGAATTTAAAAATAATTCATCACCTTCAGATAACACAAAAAGTAAAAATGAAAAAGTTCATATTAGGAATAATAATAAAAAAAATAAAAAATAACGAATGGATTAGAAAGTTTGA
Organism: Neoneuromus ignobilis; assembly: GCA_029203775.1. Taxonomy (NCBI): domain Eukaryota; kingdom Metazoa; phylum Arthropoda; class Insecta; order Megaloptera; family Corydalidae; genus Neoneuromus; species Neoneuromus ignobilis. The sequence goes on from CP092090.1 coordinate 18,304,262, forward strand.
AATGGAAATAGGGTTGATCATATAGCAAGAATAGAAAACCAGCGATGGATAAGAGAAATTGTTGATTAGGAACTTAAAAATATAAAAAAAAAACCCAGGACGAGATCTATGAATAGATAGAACAAAGATATAATAAAATTTGTTGAAATGGACTGGAAGAGAAATATATTGAATCGCTTGAAGTGGAATGTTTTGGAAGAGGCTTATATCCAGCAATGGATAGAAAGAGGCTGCTGTTGCTGATAACATATATATATATATATATATATATATATATATATATATATATGTATTATTTCTCTAGAAATGAATCTCTAATAAAAAATGATAATAATTGTCTTACAAAAGTTTACTATGTTTTATATTTGATATATATTTAAAACTATTTTTAGTAACTCTTATATTGAGACCTTAGGACCATTCTTTGTTTGTATCACACGAATAACACAATAAAAATAATGCCACTTAGTTTTCACAGAACGAGATCACAAGCGAAAATACAAGAAACAACTTTACCTTTAATAAGATTTTAATTTTCTGGTTTACATAAAAGCTTTTAAATGAAATTGTACATTATATTTTTACACTATAATCTTTAAATTATTATCAGAGTTCAAGAATAGATTTATTTTGTTATTTTTAAATAAATTCCCAAAAATCTGGATCATTATTTTGTTGCTTTAAATGGATTTAATTTTAAAATATATCTGTTCTTTTGGTTTTTCCTATATAGTTTAGTTATTTATTTTTGAGATGTTATAACAATTAAATTTTAATAATATGCAATTTAAATATTAATATATTAAAAATACAACTCTGTGCACATTTCAATTGTATGTAAAAATTTATGAGACAGTGTGACTATATTTTTTTAGTTTCTTTTAGTAACAAAGATACAACAATGTAAATAGTTTTTTAAAAGCTTTGCATATTTATTTTTAAATACAGTTATATATATATATATATATATATATATATATATATATATATATATATTGTATGCAAATTTAAATATTTTAAATTGTATTGTTTGTTTTTTCTAAAAATATTCAGCTAGTCTATTTGTATCTTAGTATTTTGTGTCGACTCTAATACGTACATAATATTACTGAAGAGTTATTTTTGCTATGCTATTTATTTATCTTGTTTTTTATTTATCTTGTTTATAAATGCAACAACATGTAACAACTTGAACCAAAAATTGTGAAATACATTCGCAATGTTCACTAATACAAACATTTTTGGCTAATTTTAAACATGAGAAATAAATTTCCAAACATATTTTTGTTCCAAACGAAACAAACAGATTAGTTATATAGAATGTCTTTCTAAATATAATGTTTTGTTATATTTATTATGCATGTATATTGTGAATTTATATAATGTATGTCGTTTTTACAAATTCATAAGTAATATAATAAATTTTATATTATGATATTATGTTCTTAGTAACGTTTGACATTTTAATGATATGTATAACAACTGAAATTATTATTTATGTGATTCTGATTTATGTTTTATTTATAGCTGACGGGCAACATAGTAATATTCGTGTGCGTTAACGTGGTGGGGATTTTCATGCATAACTTGATGGAACATGCTCAACGTAAAGCTTTTCTGGATACTCGGAATTGCATCGCTGCCAGACTGGAAATGGAAGACGAAAACGAAAAATTAGTAAGTTACTTTGAATATATTTACATTTAGATGTTCTCGTTTCGCAAATTCTTTTTTTTTATTAAATTTAACAATAGGCTCGACAGTGAATTTTGTGATGATATTTTTCAAATTATTCATGAAAAATATTTTTCACATGAAATATACGTCCGAGCACTTATTTTAAATATTGTATATCATTCGTAATTTACAAATAACCCTGACACGTGTATTATTTGCAATGTGATTATCATTTGTACGAGTGTAAAAATTTTTAATCCGATTTAACACATTTCGGATTTATTATTCAGTATATTGATTGTAATTTTGTCAGGAGTTTTAGATCTTATTAACTAGTATTTGTATAATATTATAGTAAAGACTTCCAAAATTAGAAAATATTTTTTTTAAAAGATTATTTTAATATTGATTTCATTTCTAACAAGTATATTTTCAATTTAACATCGCAATACTGTATGAAAATAATTGACAATTATTTTATTTTTTTTTTGTACAATATTCCCTAACAGGAGTATTAGTAGTGTCTTTGTTATTGTTTTCAACAATGTTTTATCTAATGAATAATCAGTAAGTACTAAACATTGTTATTAAATCGCATAGCGTTGTGATGAATGATTAATTTTTTATGTTAGTATTTATACATAATAGTGTTTATAAATGAAATAAATATTTTTAGTATATATAAATATATATAAAATGTTATAAATTATTGAAAATATAATGATAAAAATTCGTATTTAAATGTAAAAATGATTTTTTACATAATAATGTCAGGGTTGCATAAGCTGACCAAATACACATTGTTGGAGTTGAAATGGGTAGTCTTTTGTATTTTTTAGTCATTGTGCTTTTCAATTGCTATCTGTCAATAATATGTAACACAGTTTAGAGAAGATATATACTTCTGAAATTCTAAGAAGCTCGAAAATAGATAATTTTGATTAACCTTATTTTTCATATATATTTTACATAAACAAAGATTTTTGTTAAAAACCTCTTTATTTTCATTACATATTCCTTATATATTTTGGTATTCGATTTAAGTCAAAAATTCAAAAAATTGATTAGTTAAACTCTTGTAATTAATAATATTGATTCTTATTTCACATACAATAGAATAAATATAATATAATAATTTATGACAGTAAATGTTGCTTTATAATTGACTGCTGTGGTGATTTCTATATACATTTTATTACTGTTATCATACCAGTTCTAAGTTTGAAACTATTCATTTTAATTTTTAGTACATATTTTTTAAAATTATTACTTCAAATTGTTATATTTTCTATCAAATTGTTAGCTTATTCAATTATAGACACGTTTGATATTTTGTTGGAAAATTTGAATAATTTTATCATAATTTTTTTATTAAATAAACATTCTTGATTTTTTTTAATAATGTATTTCAAAATATTTTTCATACTATAGAATCACAGTTGTGGCAATAATTATATACACAAATGTTAATAAAATTAATCTAAATGTATTTCTTGTTGAAATTATAATTGAAATCTTTATAAATTATATTTTCTTTTTTAAAAGCAATAAAGATAAAATACATTTATGTGCAGTTTTTATCGCATTTATATATATTAAAAAAACTTCCTTTTAGTATGTTTCTTGTTTCCGTTCGTGGTTGTGTGCAATATTGCTACGAAGTTGATTTATGTTTCTTCCGCTTTGTGTACGTCGAGTTCACATATTACCAACTCCATACCATGTGTTTTAATTTTTTAGATGAAAAACAGTAAATTATTATCGTATAAATAAAAAACATACTGTTATAACACAATCGAAAACATTAACGAAGGTTTTTTTAACAAAAATATTGATATTTTTTAATTTCGTATATTCTTTTTTTAAATCAGTATTTATGTTCGTTAATAAAAATTTATAGTAAATAAAACGAATCACAATTTATATTTTCACGAAATATTTTTTTATTTTCACATCTAGGTGTGTTGTATTTTCTTTTTGTTTATTTATTAAAACGTATAAAATATGTATAATCAGATCTCATGCACGATTTCGTATAAATATCGATGATAATATCTCATTTGTGTGTAGCTATTTTCGCATGTAATTTGTGTATTCCTTGTTTTCAGGAACGACTCCTGTTATCAGTGTTACCACAACACGTAGCAATGGAGATGAAGAACGATATAATCTCACCCGTCGAAGGACAGTTCCATAAGATATACATTCAGAAACACGAGAATGTCAGGTGAGAAACATTTTCTTTCCGTTGAGTTTATATTTCGCTGGCTTTGCTGAAATAAATTTTGTATTAGAAGAAGGCACGTGAAACGAAGTTAGTTCGCTCGGAATAACCTAGTTCGGCGATGAGTTACTCTGTTCATGAATACCAAATGAGTCGTAGCTCATTGGAAATAATATTTTGATGAGATGCTAATGGAATATGTATTCTGGTTCCTACCGAGCAGTTTATGCTTTTTCCACAATTATTCTAATAACTATTTTGATTATATAATATTACGTCTTGATTTGATTATGTTTTGATTTATATTAAATTATAGACGTGTTATTTGTTTAGAAATTCGTGAAAAGTTATTGGGTATATTGATAGAGTGAAATATTTTTATTCCTTAAATAAATATTTCAAATTGGTTGTGTTTTCTGTAAATATTAGGCAGTTCATTATAATTGGTTTTATTCACGCATACGTTTTATTATATTATTAAGATAATGATGGATTTTTATAACTGAAATGAATATAAATTAAATTAATAAGATAAAATTAGTAATATATTATTTCATTATATTGTCTAAATAACATTTGATATTTATATTTATTGATTTATTATTTTATGTTAAAATTCATTATATATATATATATATATATATATATATATATATATATATATATATATAGGGGGATATGAATGAGTGTATGAATATATAATTCAACGTCTTCAAACAACAGAGAAACTGCTAGAGATAAGAATTGAAACGAATGAATTCAATAAATAAAAATTCAAATGTTATAAGAAAAGTGAAAAGTACAAAATGGAAATAAGTTAAACATAGCACGAAGATAATACCATCCATGGACTACATAAATTGATTGTGCCATGGATAGATTATTAAAATATAAAATGTGCTATAAATAAAAAGGATAGAGACCTTTACATAAAGGAAAATATTGTATTTTTAATTGGTTTTCAATTTATCAAGAACAAAAATTTCCAAATATGTGTGAAATATTAAATAATATAATATAATGACAATGAAAAACAATTCGTTAAAATTTTAATATTTGCAGTATTTATAAATATTTGAATTGTAATAAATAAACATATTATATATAAAATTATAAAGCCAGCGAAAGAGAAGATACAAATTAAATCTAAAATCATAACCTTGATATATTTTTATAGTCATATGAAATAGCAACGAAGTGAGTCAATTTCAATAAATATTTTATAGATTTTTTTTAAAGAAAAAGCAAAAAATTAATTAAAATAAAAAAGTATTATTTTTTTTTAGTTGTTTTGAAACTGTGGCTGATTTACTTTACACAAATGAAACTTTATACTAAAATTCATTTGTGTAAATATATTATTTTTTACTAGAACATCGTTCATTTAGATATTTTTAAAAATTGACTCTTAATACTTCTGTAAAAATAAATGTGTTATTTGAAAAAGCTACAAAATATATAATTTCTGAATACCTTTTTTTTAAAAAAAAACGAATTTATCGATTATTCGAATACCGTTCGATTAATTAATGCTGAATACAATCAAAAGGAAAATAAAAGTTGTGCACTAAAATTACTTTCATAAGTTCGGTCGAATCGTTCACCGTATTATCAGCACTTGGAGGAGTTCAGTTTTGTTTAATAACAAAGACTTGAAAATGACTTTAGTAATTCGCATTATTGATTTTATGTAATGAATATGACTGCATAACCCTCAAAAACTCTTTCTTTCATAATAAACAAGTACACACACACGTACACACTTATTACTTCAACTTAACCGTATACAGCGTGCAATCCATTGCCTTAAAATGTCCTGTAGTTAAAGAGTTAAGAATCACTTTTAAAATCAAATTTGAAAATCTTGAGATATATACAAATATTCAAATCTAAACTGGAGTGATGAAAATTGTGTAATTATTTTACTCTTCGATTAGTCCAAGTTCGATTTAATTAATTTAAATGGAATTGTCATAAGAGAATGTCACAATAATGAATGTTTTTTTTTAAATAAAGAAATCTTAGTATATAGTTATATGATAATGAATTAGTTGTTTTTTTAATTTCAATAAATTAAGGGGTTATACATACTTGCGAGGCGCAAAAACGACGTTTTTTTAGGAATTTTTTTTAGAAACAGTATTTATTTTGCAATTACAAATTATGGTTATTTGAATAGATCCTACATTCAAGAATAAAATAACATGTCGATCATAAAAAAATATTGAAGTGCACCGCTCCTGCAGACGATGTCCCGAACGACCTCCAAAAAAAGGCGCTTGGCGGTGATCTCCATATCGGCGGTTTGGATTATTTGAAATCAAAAAATATGGTCAATTCTTTTAAAGGATAGATTAATGCAGGTATTGGAACGAAGGAATAATAAAAATTTTCATTTTTGACAAAATGGCGTCTACTTGAAAAAAATTTGTCGTTTTTTACTAAAATTTTCGCTCCAAATTGTTTAAAAAAAAATAGTAATAATTTTTGTAAACCTTATTCCTTCGTTCAATACCTGAGGAATATATTTGAGAAGATTGTGTGAAAATTTGAGACCGATCGGTTCAGCCCATTTCTGAGATATCGAGATCACCGACTATGAAAACACTGTTTTGAGATAAACGCGTTTGAAGTTTCGGAAGTAGTTTACACATAGTTAAAAATTTTTTACAAATTCAGGTGTATGTCCGAAAATATTTATCGGATTTACTTCAAATTTTCAGAGAATATACTCAAATATATGTGCATTCCGAAAATGCAAAAAGAAAAAAATCGATTTTTTGAAATTTCTAACTGCGTATAACCCCTTAATAAAAGAGAATGAGTAATATTGAGGTTTACATAAAAATCATTTTTTTCAAATTTTGAATAATAATTTAGTGATTAATTGTATTTTTCAAAAGAATTTAACTCACTATCATAGAAATAAAGATCATTGAACATTTCTTATTAATATAGTATGACTCAAATGAGTCTGAAGAATTTAGACGTCCATTTATTTGCTTACTATCATTTACTATACTTCAGTTTCATGTGAGTAATTTTATATATGTTTAAATTTTATGTAAATTAATTTTAAGTCCGTTTTTTAAATTGAAATCAATGTACAATAAAAATGATTTGGAGTTAATTTAGAACTTTTTTTTCAAAATCCAGGTCTAAATCTGAATTTAATTGAAAATGTTTGATAAAATAAATTGAATTTTTTTTAAACTGAAATTAAGAACTGAATGTAATCTGAAAAATTAGCCAAGAAAGTTTAATACATTTAGAAAAATATTGTACATTAATAAAAATTAAATTCTTTGATTAAAAATAAATTGAGAGACATTCTATAATGGAATACAGAATAATGCTGTAATACAAATTTAAAAATAAAATATACAAAAAAATGTTTTTATTGAATATTAACATAAATAAAAAAAACTAGATACAGTTTTAAAAAGGTTTTTTTTTTAAGAAAAATAATTAAAAGTACTATATCTGTATATGAAATGAAATGAGTAAAATATGTTAAACATATAAATAGTTATTATAATTTTAATTTATTTTTGAAATTATTTTTTTAAAAAAACATTGTATTTAACTTTTACAGTTTATATTCTTCAATCAGTTTTATACTTTATATATTTAAAGAATATCAAAGATCATAGTTTTCAAAAATTTGCATAGAACGTGGGTGTTGACTTTTTTGTATGTATATATATATATATATATATATATATATATATATATATATATATATATATAAATGGACGTATTATATCATTCTATTCTAATTCTGTACTTTTCAGTTGTAAGTTCTTATAATATTTAAAGTAAATCTGTACCGTTTCGCTCAAAATGCGTTTGTTTAGCCGAATGCTTTTTTCCTTTTTTTATTTATATACGGTACCGCCGCACACCCTCGGACTGAAAGCCATTCTAATATATCGTGTGAAACGCAAAAATTTCATTTTCCATGCCGCTTTGAAGTTCTCGTAGCAACGAGCCACGAATTTTGTCCGTTCCACTCTTCCGTGATTATACACGTTCTCGACCCGGTAGAAACGAGTTCAACTGTAATTTATGGTGGTTGAAATCTCGTGGATTCTACTATTTAAAATTATTGCAATTGTTTTTCGCACGACAGGCGAAACGGCGGAAAATCGCGTTTATTTATTCACAGTCTCGTTTGTTTTGAAATAATTGTCAGTAGAATGCTGTCTTTTTACAAAATTTTATTTAACACACTTGTAGTTAAATGTATTTGTACGCTGCCGTAAAAGTTTTACGTGCTTTTCCTATTTTCTTTTTTCAAGTAAATACGTTCGGATTTTTGTTAAAATATGTAGTTAAAGGGGATATGCATTGTATTTTATTACTCAATCAACAGCGATACTAATACATTTAAGATTTCAAGAGACTTAGGGAATTGATTATGAAAAAAGTTTATACATTCTTTCTTTTTACAAAGAAAAGTTTCGTTAAATACGAATACATAATTGTTCAGTTATTATTTTCCATTTTTATTTTTTTTATTTGTTGTATTTACGACATTTCATGACAACTATGACATGTTTGCGCCCTTAATTAAATGTAGTTACTATTATAAATTTCAGATAATTGGATTTAAACATCCTAACAAAACTGTTATTTAAATTTTTGTGAAATATTAAAAATATATTCAACAAGTTCTGTTATATTTTGCACTTTTCTATGATGTATATTTTATGTTTTTTGCTTGTAAATACTTTTTATATTTTTTTCTAATATTGATTCAAAAAAATGTAATAAACATATTTCAACCTTAATTTTCTTCAACATTATTTTTATAATTTGAATTTTTATATATACTAAAGTCAGATAATCTTTTTAACAAAGAAATCATTTCTTATATTATAAAAATTTATAAAAGGGTTTGAGAGTAATTTATTCTTCATTTTTTGGATAATATAGAATATAACGTATTTTAACATGTTTTAATCTGTTTAGTAGGTCAGTATTTGAAAAATTTCGAAAATATAAAATAAAATATTTAAAAATTAACATAAAATTAAAAAAAGTCTAAATTATTTTTTTATAATTTTTAAATTTAACCTAAAACTATATTTACAATTTTGTAATTAATTTTCTTTTGTAATTTCATTTTTTTGAATAATTCAGAATATTTAACGTATTTAAACAAGTTTAAATCTGTTTATTAGATCAATATTAGAAGAATATCAAAGAAAATTAATAATTTTTTTTGAACATAATATAAAATAAAATATTGAAAAATTAACATCAAATTAAGAAATGTTTATTATTTTTTTGTATCTTTTCCAATACGATTTAAATTGTTATAAAATAGTACTCAACTCTATTTTCAAAACTATTAACTTTTCACACATAGTAATTTTTTCCAATGAAAAAATAATTCTTGTCCATAACAATTATTTTCTAACAAAATACATAATAAATATATTCTTTTATAATATTTGATAATTTACAGTAATTAGTTTCTTGTTTTTAAATTCAAATATCTCTAAATTGTAATTTCCTTTATTCACTATTAAAATGGGGTTTTATATTTCCAATAATTATAAGTTAATATGTATGGAAAGATAGAGACAATCTAACATTAAATAATTTAATACATATTTTATTATATTTGAAATATAAAAAAATCGTTATAATCTCTAAAAGTTTGAAATAAAATAAATTGTTATTTTATTTGGTTTCGACTTAAAATAGTAATTTTCTTTCCCACTCTCTTTCTCTTTATATATATATATATATATATATATATAGTTTTTTTTTGTGTGATAGAAATTGAAATTAAATTCCTATAGAAAGTTCTTTTTAACCCAAAAAAAAACACCTTTATCATACCTTTATATACATACAGCCATACATGTATTACACACATGAAGTGTTTTTTTTTTTAGGTTAGATAGAACTTTTGATAGAGATTCAATTTAAAATTCTATCACGCTTAAAAAATACCCTAAATAAGTATTTACCTACCTTTAATGTAATATTTTATAATTACATTGTTATCTACAATATTCAAATTTATAATTTCATTACAAATTATTGTCGAGTTTATGATTATTTCCCGTGTCTTGAAATATTAATGAGAAATATTGAAATGGAAATGTGTATATTTTATTAAATTAGAGGACTATAATTTCTTGTTTCATTAAAAGAATAATCTTGACTTTTTTCTTAACATATGTATACAAAATATTATTCTTGCCACATTTTTAATCTTACATACAATATTTAATTGTACCAATAAACAGTAATTTTAAGTGAGCAAAGTTCAGCCAACAAGAAGTTTAATGAATAGTTGAGAATGCCTGAGAAGTGTGTGTGTATGTATATTATATATATATATATATATATATATATATATATATATATATATATATATATATATATATATAAGTATATATTAGATTCCCAATGAAGAAAATGTTTCTAACGACCCGTATATACATGCATGGTTACATGTAAGTAGTCGAGATAAATGGATAGATGGTGCACTACTATAGAAATTCCGACGCGTGCTATATACTGTTTAAATCTAATTACTTGCTGTTTCTACAATTGGGCGAGAGACGACCGTAAACTAACATCTGTAAAGTAGTTAAGTCTGAACATTGACTATGTTTACTTGACTGGAAATGTTCATTTGAACAATGAGGCCTAGTTATATTTAATTGAAATTATATACGTTATGATCTGTTTATGTAAAGGTTTTGAAATTATTAAACTTTTTTTAACTTGTATTTTTTTTATCTGTGACTCAGATGTAACTCTAATTACAAATTAAAATGTTCAGATACTTTTAATATTTTTTTAACAAAATATATCTTAAACATTTAATATTTTTTAATAAAATTTGTAATGTTACAATAATTCATATCTTTTTACATAAATTATTTAATTATCTCAACACAAGTTTTTTGATTATTCAGTAACCTCATTGTTTACTATATTTATTAATTCGTAATTCAATCATCACGTGGCTATTAATCAAATCTTTGATGTTAAGGTGAATTATTCATTTGTGTGAAATTAAATTAGTTACATTTTCAAACTAATAGTGAATTATAATATTATAAATTTTAAATTAGTTCTGAGTTGTCATGAAGAATTTTTTTACTTCTAATGGTTTTATATTTTCAATAAATCTAAATTATGTATATACGAGGTCGTTTGATAAGTCTGTATAAATTCCGAAAGATGGCACCACTGGTGCATATCGAGTTTATTTTTAATTAGTAGCACCTCTTGGAAGAACACACATCAAGTTTCAGCCATATCGGTCTATTCCTTTGTGTTTGACAATCGTTGGAATCAAGGAAATCGAGTGATTGTCAAATAATGGACGAAAAAGAATTTCGCGTGTTGATTAAACACTACTTCATTAAAGGCAAAACGCCTCAGGAGACTAAACAGAAGCTTGATAAACATTATGGTGACTCTGCACCTTCGATTAGTGCGGTTTATAAGTGGTTTCAAAATTTTCAGAGTGGCCATATGAGCACAAGAGACGCTGAACGTTCTGGACGCCCTGTTGAGGTCACCACTCCAGAAATCATTGATAAAATCCATGATATGGTGATGGATGACAGAAGAGTGAAAGTGCGTGAGATTACTAGTGCTGTAGGCATCTCGTTTGAACGGGTACATAATATTTTGCACCAACATTTGGACATGAAAAAGCTATCCGCCAGGTGGGTGCCGCGATCGACCAAAAACGAGGTCGTGTGAAGTGTTGCAAGAAGGGTTGCAGCTGTTTCAGCGAAATCCGCAGGACTTTAAGCGTCGTTGCATCACTGTAGATGAAACTTGGATACATCACTACACTCCTGAGACCAAAGAGCAGTCTAAACAATGTGTTATCAAGGGGGAATCTGCTCCGAAAAAGGCGAAGACAATTCCTTCGGCCGGGAAGGTTATGGCGACTGTCTTTTGGGATTCGCAAGGAATAATCTTTATCGACTATTTGGAAAAGGGTAAAACCATTACAGGTGCATATTATTCATTGTTATTGGATCGTTTGAAAACCGAGTTGCAAGAAAAACGTCCCCGATTAGCCCACAAAAAAGTCCTCTTTCATCACGACAACGCACCAGCTACACCTCAGCAGTTGTGGCCGCAAAACTAATGGAAATAGAGTTCCAAATCGTTTCACATCCACCCTATTCTCCAGACTTGGCTCCATCGGACTATTATTTGTTCCCTAATATGAAGAAATGGCTCGCGGGAAAAAGATTTTATTCGAACGAGGAGGTGATTGCAGGAACGAATGACTATTTTACAGACTTGGACAAATCCTATTATTCGGAAGGGATCGACAAACTAGAGCAGCGTTGGACTTTCTTGTATGAAAGTGTATAAGCCTAAAAGGAGACTATGTTGAAAAATAAAAAATTTAAAAAATGATTTATTCAAAAAAATGAATATATATATATATATATATATATATATATATATATATTTATATATATTTATATATATACGGACTATATATATAAACATATATATATATATATATATATATATATATATATATATATATATATATATATATATATATATATCTTATTACATTACGGAATTTATTTACGTGTTTCTAAATCTTTTTTTGGATGTTTGTCATGATTAATTTCGAGATTATCCTAAATAAATGTATATGCTTTTTTAATTGTTAACTTGTTAAATAAGAGTTATTGTTAAATAAAATTTAAATTTAACAAGTTTAATTTTTTTATAAGAAAGGTTATAACAAAAAGCAACTATTATACTTAAGTGATTATATTATATATCAAGATAATATTTTTAACTATAAATTGATTTGGAGGATACAAATTTTAATCAGAAAGTATATAAATACTTAATTTTTTATAAATAAATAATTCACACAAACATCATAACATTTCATAAAAGTATTTAATAATTACTCATTGTTAATTTCATTCGCTGACTTCAGCCATTCCAACATTAGTACTCTATTATAAAATCTGTTATGAAAAAAATATTGGTAATATATTTAAAAATGATTTTTATAAAATATAAGGTGATGTGAAATTTAATAATATAATTATTTAAAAATACATATGTGTATATATTTTTAAATTATATAGACTAGGTGAAGTTAAAATACCTACTGGATATTTATTTCAATAAAAATTTAATGATAAAAAATATTATTTTTACACTTTGTTAAAAACATCATATTGAAAAGTTGTTAAAATGTTTAATAAACTTTTATGCTTTAAAATTAAGCACGTTACAATATATATTCAACTCTAATTTTTTTTAATTGAATTTTATTAATAATTATAGTATTGTTAATTGTTATTGTTTAGATAATACATAAGTAAAGATGATTTAGCATGGTATTTAAAATGTTTTTAAAATAATTTTAGTATAGGTGTGATGTGGTATGGTATATATATATATATATATATATATATATATATATATATATATATATATATATATATATGTATGTATGTATATGAAATGAAATATATGTAAAACAGCCATCACTTATGTCCTCTCATGAGAAAAGCTCACATGGTAATGTGAATTCAGTCGTCTACAAAAATGCCCTATATGTATTTGAACAAGCTTTCTGTTGTAGAACTAAATTTGTCACGCACTAAGCTTTGAAATCATTTGATGAAAGAATTCTCACATATTCGAAAAATATATAAAGAAAAGGTAGTATGTGTTTTTACTTTACGTATGTATTTTATAGGGGATACAATATATCGTAAACAAGTAATAGGTGCGATCCTACAGGAAAAGTGTGATATACTTTACTAGTACATTGCCCACATTTTCTTTGTGATTTCATGTACGCAGTGAAATGTTTACGCATTTATAACAGTACGTTTTCGTAAAATTGTCTGTATTGTTTGTTCTATAGACATCGTTATGTGTATGTATATATGTATTATACACATTTCTTGATTTCTTTTCCGACATCATTTTCAGTCGCAAGTCTAGTCAGTGAAATTTATGTCTATATACATATATGTATGGTATTTCCAAGTAATTTTACTCGTAAATTGCAATGAATATATTTATATTTTATATAAAAATCACTTTTGAAAAAATTGTTATAAATACTTGTAATACATATACATATTTGCAGAATTGATTTTATAAATGAAAATAAAGTAATTAATCACAAATAAAATATACCAGGCATAAAGTGAATCTAAAATCTTAATAATAAAATTTTCGTAACAGAACAGGTACACAGATTTGAATTCATAAACATCAACAATTAATAATACCTAATTATATACATATTTATGTGTGTAACACTAAACCTACACGAGGGGTCAATTATCTGTGTGTGTGTGATATAATATATATATATATATATATATATATATATATATATATATATATATATATATATATATATATATATATATATATATATATATATATAATATGCTATTCATATTTTGTTTGGTTTAACATTATGGCAATAATTTACTTTTTCATAAAAAAATATTTTTCATCACAAGATTTTAATAATAATAATACATATGTTTAAGATAGCAGGACCGGTAGTAAGGTTTCAAATTTTGGAACAAATTATTAATAAATTTAATCCTTTTTAATTTGATTTTTAAAATGCTTAATTGAAAAAGGTATTGTTTTGAAAATACTGAAATGAAGAGCATTCCAAACCCGAGCATCTTTAAGAAAAATTGTACTTTCTCCAGCATGTTTTATATAATTTCTTAATTTATTTTTTAGCATGTCATTATTTCTATCATAAAAATGATAATTTATTTTTTGGTGAAAATTCTTTTATGTCTGGACTTAAAACATAGAAATTAAAGTTACGAGCCTACGTTTATTTTCCAAATTCTTCCAACTAAACTGCTTAATTATTTCATTAAAACTCTTCATCCTGAATTATCTACTTAGCACGAAACGGGTTATTTTTCTTTGAAATCTTTTTATTTCACGTTTTTGTCATTAAATATGGATCCCATAATTTCCGTAGTACTCAAAAAAAAGTATCATCAAACTCAAGTATGTATTTTCTTTGATAAAAAATTCAATAATCACTTATTTACTTTTTTATTTTGTACACATGGTAATATCTATGCTTTATTCCTAAACTAGTCACTGAAATGCCAATAAGCCAACAAATAAATAATAAAAAATAAATATTCCATAAATTTTTGTGATATTCAACAATGATTCATTTATGAAAAAAATATTTTGTAAAATAAAATTAATCTTATTTACACTTAGTTTCAGTTAATAAATTCAATCTCTTGTGCTAAATCATATTAGTCAAATTTTATGTTATTAAATCTAAACAAGTATTGAAAGACAAAAATTATAAAATTAAATATAGAAAAAAAAAATTTCAAATATTATAACATGCTGTTCAATAAAAACAGATATGGAGTTAGATTTTTTTGAGAAAAAGAGTATCAATTTTCATTCGTATTTTCGATAGTAATTTGATAATTGTTAGAATATGATTAATATATCAATATATTCTTTTTTATTATGGAAATATTATATGTTTATTTTATTTGTTCGGAAAAAAATTGTAAGTGTATTGTATTATGAAAATATATTAAAATCTTTTCAGTGATGAAAGTAAACATAATACAATCACTTCGACTCAATGAAAATAAATGGTTTGAAGGAAATTAAATACGAACCATGCAATTTAGTTATTAGAATTGAATACGGTGGAGAATAAGTGATGGTGTAGGATTAAATGGCCGTATCGAAGATCAATAACATGTAATTTATTGAAATGAAAATGGACAATTTTATATACCTCGATGTTTTCAAAAATAATTTCGAATCCATTTACTTTTTTTTGCACGTCTACTTAAAATATTCTTATTGTTTTTATCCTTAGGATTCTTGTACCATTTTTATTGACGATCATACAAATAAAAATAACAACGTACTTTGTTGATTGTAGAATTATTAAAGTATCAAATATAAATACGTGGTTATTCAATATTTTTATATTTTTTTAAATATTAAAATCAGTGATTTATTTGTGTAAAGAACAACAATTATATATATTCACTTCCAGGGGTTCAATATTTTTCTTTTCCATTTCACATCGACGATTTTTTTTACATTTCCATTCCATCTGTCCATGGATTTATTTTTAGGCCTTTTTATATGTTTGAGTTATTAAAAAATAAATTCATTTTGAAGTAAATATTTTAAAATAAAATAAAATAGAACATTTACGGTTTTTAAATAATGCATAGGATATTTTAAAAAGAATGTTTTTTGTAAACATGTTTCACAAATGTCAATTAAACAAATAACAATATTTGCAAAATGAAATTCATTAATATGTTCATTATAAACATGGTTGTTTGGTGAGGGTTGCGTGCGGTTTTATTTATAACTCGTATAAATGTGATAACATAAGGACATGTGCTCATGCGCATGTATAACAACCCTTCCTTAATACTCACTCTTAAATTAATGTCTACTCAAATGTACATTTAGTTGCATATCCGTATGTAATATAGATTATTTGCAAGTACTTCGTAAATGACTCAGAAATATGTACCATGAGTTGCAAAACAGTGTTTCAGTTAAGGGATGTTTGGTTGCAGTACATGTTTAATTTTCTTTTTTACGAGTTTGGAGAATATTTTTATTTCTCGTTATTTTTTCTGCATCGTAATTAAATGCGTATAAAAACTGTATTTCATTGACATAAAAGCTATATATTAACTGCAGTTGAATACACGAACATAAAAATAAAATTGATATTTAAAACATACGTATAAAAAGCAAGAAGAATAAAAACAGTCCATTAAATATATTTTTATTGTCTGTTGTTTGAAGTTTTTTTTGTAATCATTGCTCATAACATCCAGTAAATTATTTGTACAGAACCTAAATACGTTTAGACCTGTTTGTTAAATGATATTTTATATTGGATATGTAAATGGATTATCTACTTAATTGAAAATAAAATTTCAATTTATATAGTCAAATTAAAAAAGATGTCAAATAAAATTTTCTTAGGTTTGTATATTTTTTTCAATAAATTATTATACCTGATTAAGCACGTGATATTTATTTTAAATGAATATAAAGTGAATAAGATTGAATAAAGTCGATTATAATTTTTTCATTTACATAAAAATATTTTGTACTATGAAGTCACATAATTAATTATTGAAACTTAGTTAATCTTATTTTTTAAATATTTTCGTTATTCAGTATGTATCAATAAGTTATTTTAAAACAATTTAATTTACATCATTTATTTCAATTTGATAACAAATCATTAAATAAAAAGTAAACTGGTAATAATTTTAATCTAAACGATTATTAATAATAATTATTTAACATTCTTATTTTTTTTGTTTTAATAGTTAAATATTTCTTCAAAATTAATTATTTTTATATCAAATATTAAAGTCATTATAAATAAATAAATATATTTAATACAAATGAATAATTCATTTTAATTCTACAATATTTTATAAAATAATCACTTATTTTTCACTTTATTTTCCTAATACACATTTTGATAACCATGATGAAGCTTTATATATATATATATATATATATATATATATATATATATATATATATATATATATATATATATATGTAAAATTCAAAATTGTAATTTTATTACCATGACCAGTCTATCTGTGTATCTTTCAAATTTCTATTATTTTATGTATCAAAATCAAGTATAGAAAAATATAACCACCATAATAACCTTAACTTCCTATGTAAATAAATTAAAAAGAAAACAAATAATTGAGTTCAAAATTGTTTTGAGCACATACGAATAGGAAGAAAAAAAGATAATTAAGTAAATATGGATATTCAAGAAAGAAAATTGTAAGTAATCTCAAATTTGTCAATTTTCAATTGGATGATGTTATGTTTGATATGTAAAATGTTTTTGATATGTTTTTTTTATTATAAATGTCTATAGATACAACGATTATATATATATATATATATATATATATATATATATATATATAAATATATATATATATATATATATATATATATATATATATATATATATATATATATATATATATATATATATAACGATTTACCCATCTGCTGTTGCAACACAAAACTAGTTTTCGGTTCGGTGAGATCTTGAATGATTCATTGCCATTTTTTTATGTTTTCTGTTTGTTCTCGACAACTCCACGACAGTAATGTGGTTCGCATTAACTTTATATATCGTCGTTCCGGAAACACGTAATATCTAAAACAGATGTATACAATCGGCTATACCAATGATTGCTCAATTAGTACAGGATGCTGGTTCATATTGATTTTCATACTTTTAATTACTTTGCTCGAGAATATTCATTCAATTAAGGAATGATTTACTGTGTTACATTATTAGTCACGCTCGGTATTTGCATTTATAATTGACAAATAATGACATCACAATCATTTTATTGACAGTATTATATATATATATATATATATATATATATATATATATATATATATATATATATATATTTATATAAAACAGGTATTGACTCTGTTTTGCTTACATTATATGATGTATTTTGTAATTAATTTCCGTCTCACGTCGTGCTTTCCTGATGTATCATTCAAGATGCTGACTATTAGAAAATTAAATTCGTCAATGTCACTCTTTCAAGAAACATGAATGTACCGCAGGAAACTCATTTTTCTATGAGGCTATTGATAAACTGAAACTTATTTTCCTATAAAGTTCAAGAAAATAAAAAGTTTACTTTAGAAATGAAAACAATATTTTTCTCTTTATAATCGAGCTCAATCAAATAGGATATGTCTAAAAAAAATTTTCAAAATCATTGTTATTTTCTTTTTTTATATTGAACTAAAAATATGTTTTATAATTATTTTCACATTATAATTTTAGAAATTTTGTAAGTTTCAATTAAAATATTTTTTAATAGTAAAAAGAAAATATTTAGTATGAGTTTAATATATGATCATCTTTAATATGGGATGGGATATTTCAAATATTTTAAGAAAAACTTACAATTTAAAAAAAATAAAAACAATTACCATAGTAAAAAAAGCCTTGTCTTGTACTTGATTTTGATAAAATCTTTAAGTACTGTATAAATGTATAATGAATTTAGAGGAATATTGTTAATTTCTTGCTAATAGTCATTGTAGGATAAATAGTCACAATGAAATGATGAATATTGTGAGTGGAAGAGTTTTCAAAACAGATAAATATTTGTTATTTTCATTTGTATTTTTAAAGTTTATTCGGTTTGGAATAATTTTGATCAGAGAATAACTTCTCCCTGTTTCTATAACAAAATAATCATTCATGAAAATAGTAAAATGCTAAAAATAAATCTGTCAATCTTTTTCGTACTTTGAATACTCTTCTTTCCAATATTTTCAAATCATCTCCTTTCTCAATGAAGTCTTTAAAATCAGATTATATGCAAGGGTGTAAAATTTAATAAATTTGTTCCAAAAATAGATTTTTCATCCTAAGAAAATGTATTTTTATTATTTAAAAGGATTTAAAAAAAATCTTTTCTTTTCCTTTCATGTCCTCTTGAACGTCAAATAAGTCTCTACTCATTTTTGTTCTTTCTTCATATTTATTATTATCTTCTTTACTATTACTCTTCTCTAACCACAAGATTCAAAAGTTTATCTAATCATGTTTTTCTCTGTCTCCTTTTCATTCTAATTCTTTCCAACCTTTTTTCTAAAATTTATTTTATAAATTCTGGTTCTATGTGATAACAATTTTTGAATTATATTTTTTTAATATATACGAGGTTAGACAATTAAGTAATGCGACAAAATTCAGAAATCGAGTATATTTAAAAATTAAGGTACATCGCTGCGATCCCCTTCAAAGTAGTCCCCTCCCGCATCTATACACTTATTCCAGCGAGTTTTCCAGTTTTCGTAACAATTCTGGAACACTTCTTGTGGGACCTCTCCGAGTACCCTCGTCACAGATTCTTGGATATCTTCAACGGAGTCAAAATGTCGACCTTTGACGAATTTTTTCATATGGGGGAATAGGAAAAGGTCGCAGGGTGACATGTCCGGTGAATAGGGCGGTTGTGGTAACGTTGCGATGCCTTTAGACGCCAAAAACTGAGAGACACTGAACGCACTGTGACAGGGAGCATTGTCGTGATGCAGAACCCAAGTCTTCGCGATCTCTGGACGCACTCTGAGCACCCTTTTTCGTAATTTTTCGAGCACATTGCGGTAGAATACTTGATTTACGGTTTGTCCAGGTGGTACGAACTCTTTGTGAACCATCCCATTGCTGTCGAAGAAGCAAATCAACATGGTTTTCACTTTGAACTTGCTCGTTCTCGCCTTCTTTGGCCTTGGTGCTCCAGGGGACAGCCACTGTTGGCTTTGTCGTTTAGTTTCTGGGTCATATTGAAAGAACCAACTTTCATCACCAGTAATAACTCGATCGAGAAGAGTAGGATCACTTTCAACCTGCTCGAGACAATCTTGAGCGATGTTCATTCAATTTCTCTGTTCCATTTTCGTGACATGCACTACTCGCGCGTTGTTACAAAACACTAAACAGCTGGCGAAGAAATGATCGTACGAGGGTGGTCAAGGTCTCAATCGAGAGAGTAGGGATCTGCTATTACGGTGGCGGAGTTACAGGTTCGCAGTGTTACCACAGGCCGAGAAAAAAAATCGGTCGCATTACTTAATTGTCTGACCTCGTATATATCAAATTGTATTTGTATTCTTTTGTAAATCTTGTAATAAAGATTGTATAAGAAAGTATTTTATTTTAATAAAAGTAAGTAGAATTTAATAGATACTTAAAAGTGAAATCTTCATTTGAATATAACAGTGAGACATAAACGAACAATAAAACTTAAATGGACAACATTTACGATTCATCTATTCAAAATATTAACGTGCATTGTAGTTGTATCCTACAATCGTAAATTTTTACATTTAAATGTCGTCATACTTGAAAATAAACATTTTTTTCGTAAATTCGTATTGAATTAATTCTACTACGTCGTCTAACGTTAGTGATACATAACAATGTAATATTTTACGTTTTCACTTAAAATTCAACGACCGTCATAACAATAACTTCGAAATTATTACATTTTATTTGCTTTGATTTTTATACATTCATCTTTTATATATTTTTTAAAATAGTCGATACGACGACGACGACGTACGTGTATTATAAAACCACGGCCATTTTGTTTTATGACGCCATTATTATCATATCCTATCGTTTATTTATTTTTTAAAAAAATTCTAACCAATCAGAACAGCTCGGATAGTAGGTAAACATTCTACTTCTATTTATGTAAGTTTTTCTTTCTGGTTTGTTCGATAATTCGATTGTATTGCTAAAGGGTACAAAGTTGCGTTTAGATTTTTATTTGATATTGAAATGTCATAACTGACACACTGAATCAAATATAAAATACTGACAATCTTTATATTTTCTATCAATATTTGTGTAGTACATTAACGTCAGTTGCTTGTTATTTCTACATATTCACGAGGTTTTATTATTTAATATTCATTTCGTAAAATTGCATATATGATTTTTTGTATACTTATATTTATACGTAAATATGTAGGAAGATCAATAAGTTTTCGGTCTCATAGGAAGGAAAAAAACTACCGCTGTGAATGTTATAAATTTACTTTGAATGATTTTTCATATTATTAAATTTTAAAATTCGATTTCACACTTATCGTATTTTAGAGTTTTGTTATATGCGTTGTGTATAGTATTTTGAAAAAAATTGAATATATTATTTTTTTGATTAATTTTTTAATCAAAAAGAAAAATATTTGTTGTACTAATTAATAAAACAGGAATATAAAAGGAGTCTCTTCAATCATATTTAACCATTAACCA